>JAPVRG010286881.1:2598-13175 GCA_029783565.1 Rhagoletis cerasi
AGTCGGCATAAAACTGTAGGTCCCTCCCCTTTGTGTGACAACATCAAGGCGCACGCCACAAATCGGAGGAGAAGCTCGGCCAAACACTAACATATGTGTAAGCGCCAAATTATTATTATTATTATTATGACTGAAATGCTCTCCTTTTTTGCATTTTGTATTTTTCGCATAATACCTCTAAAGTATTTTTTTATTTGTAATTTTAGGCGATGTTTTCTTTGTATTATAGTTATACGTATATTGCAGGCTTTTTTCCTTTTTTTATAATATGTTAGGAACATGTTAATACCATATGTACATACCTTTTTGGTAAGCTGTTTTAGTTAAGTAACATTTTGACCAGTTTTAGCTATTTTCCTATTGTTTATTTAACGTTTATTATTTTTTTTTATAAAAGTCTAACCCCCTTATTCATAAAAAATAAAGTAGCTTTAAAAAAGGTTTATAAATTGAAAAATGCATGAAAATGTCACTTTATAGAGCTCTTTAAACCTGTTTTATTTTTTATGATCAAGGGGGTAATGCTTTATAAGGCAAGCACTATATAAATCCACATTTCAAACTTTGTACAAAAAATTATAAGAAATCAAAAAAATTTGAGAATATCCGCTAAAAATTTCAAACTTTTTCTTCAGAATTTCATGAAAAATTTTAGGTACGCAGTTTTATAATAATAATAATAATAATAATAACAATAATAATAATAATATATAAATATCCTACTCAAATTTAATAGGCTATAAAACTCCATACGTAAAATTTTTCTAAAAATTCTGAATAAAAAGTTTGAATTTTTTGGCGAAAATTCTCAAAAATTTTTGATTTTTTATAAAATTTGTACAAAGTTTGAAATGTGGATTTTGTGGTGGTTTGCCTTATAATGCCTTTGACTTTTATAAAAAATAATAAAAATTAAGTAAACAAAAGAAAAATGGCCAAAACTGGTCAAAATGTTACTTAACTTAATCAGCTGACCAGAAGTGTATACGAAGGGGTTAGAATCATAAGGGTCTAAGTGAAAATTGTTGAAAATATAAGTTATACCCATATTTGTATAGTTAAATATAGTGTTTATTTGTTGACAAAGAGATCCAAGTCATTTCGGACATTGTAGTGCCATCTATTAACCGGGCAATAAACGTTTCAAATGAATTTACCCAGAATTTACAATAAGTAATCAACTTTATTCTTAATTATCTCAAAACATTGTCAGACCTACCTAGATCCTTTTGATTCTAATCCCTTCATATGTATTTTTTTATTATTTAAAACGTTTTTATCAAAATATATTGTTCCTCAGGCGTCCTCCTTTTAAATCTTACTTGGAGTAAATCTCCTCCTTTTTTGCTTTAATTGTTCTACCAAGCCAAATGTTCATCTGGTAACCCTAGTTCGGTGGCAGCATTTAGCCATTTTCCAATGAAAATAAATATAAAGCAGAAACCGAAATATTGAGGTTCTAAGCCTCGAAATCCTACCAATTGTAATTTATAACACTACTTTTCCTATACTTGGTACATACATACCTACATATTTACAAACATAGGCATACTATGAGTATACTATCTTCCGCGTGTAGGGGGTTTTAAGCTTTTCAATAGCGACTTGTTTAATGTGATATTTAATACGCATAGCTAATATCACATGACTTAATTCCGTCTCCTCCCCATTCTTACTCCCAACAGGTGCAATGTCGTTTTGCGAAAATTTACGTGCATTTAAACGCATTGTCAACCAAAGCGAAAGTTTATACGAACCTGCATACAAACAAGTGGACGTACATACATGCATACATACATAAATACATATCGTCACCTGAAATGTAAACGGCCGTAATTAACAAAAAAGCACAAAATTCACTTTTTGATTGATTACGATAGATTTCATCGAATTACAAGTCCCCACATCGTTTTATGTAAAAAAATTTTGGTTAGTTACAGCTTTTTGCATTTCAGGTGACGATACATACATAAATACATCATTAAGAAAAAAAATACATATTGACCCATGTTCATATAAAATTTGCACTCCATGACGGTTTGTTATTAACTAATATTTTTTTTCTTTCTTTTCAGATATTTGACATAAACGCCCTATAATTTTTACAAAGTGCGCGTAAAAAAGTTTTAAATTACGAAAAATACTATATAAATTATCAACCAGTATCTCCAACTAATATAAAATTAATGTCACAAAACGATTCTACTCTTCTCTATGCTGTTACACAAAATTAAAAAGCTATTATTTTTTATTTAATAATAGAGAATAGATATGTGAATAAACATTAAAAACGACATTGGCACGAAAATGAGAATCAAAGAAAGTGTTTTTTTAATTTTTTCATATTGATTGTGTTTTAACAAAACGTATGTAGTAAATCCTGTATGCCTTCTAACTTTAAGAAAAAAGCGAATACAATAACTTACGAGTCAATAATATTTATAATACAAATCTAGTAATAATTGCTTGCGAACAGGGTAAAACTTCTCTTCGATCAGTAAATCAATTTTAACCTAAAGTATTTATTTTACAAAAATGGCAATGCTCGAAGCCCGGCCTTATAGGCCTTTCAAATCGAGCGAAGAATACTTGGAGGCGATGAAAGAGGACTTGGCCGAGTGGTTGAGCACACTCTATCCGGATTTGAATATTAATGCTGAGAATTTTATGGACCGCCTGGATACAGGAGTAGCATTATGCAAGGTAAGTAAGTTTAGGGGAATTTCAGTTGCAAGCCATGCATATTTAAGAACTTTGGAATTGAGAAAAGAAAGTACAGGACGTGAAAAAGAAGTACTGTACTTCCCAAGTTAAAACGTTTGGCATCGCTATTTAAAATTTAAAAAAATTCGACATTAAGGCATTCAAACGTCTTGTGAATATTTTAATTATTTCATGAAAACAATAAAAATACGCAATATTCTCGTAAATATCATTTTTTTGTTAACTAGTTTTGGTATTAAAGAAGACAGAGTTGCTTTAAGGGCCAATTTCCAATGAGCTATTTAAGTAGAGATTGTTGATTAACTTCAAAAATTCATTTTCAGTTCACATATTTAAACTGTACTTAAATGCCCAATTTTGGCTATTTAAATATTAGAAATGCGTCCCTGCGTTTGTACCAAACATCAATCAGAAAATGTATTTATGTTCTCTACAGCAATCAGCTGTTCAGTACAAAATGCAAACAAACAAACGAATGCAACAACGTTTCAAGAAACATCTCTTTGTCGACAATTGTTAATGTTAAATGAAAGTGATCTGAGAACCAACGAAAGCCAAATGGAATTTAAATAATAATACATAATTAAACTTGAGTGCCGTTTAACTTTTAAATGGGAAATGGGCCCTAAGAGTCATAGGTATGTATGTATGCTTGCTTGTACATTAGATCGGGTCGATTCCAATACAAAGGAAAAAAGTGGTTTCGATTACAAAGTAATTGTAAGTCTTTCGGTATCTTATAAATTGCCGCCCTGACTCCGCCATAAAAACAGCCAAAATCGTTATTTTCCATAACGTTCTTATATATGACCCGGTTTTTCTTTGTGTGATAATTCGTTGGAAAAGTAGCGTTGATAGGATCATGGAAATTCGTTAGATATGGGCATTCCCACCGGAAGGTCTACCGCGAACGAAAAATAAAATGTTTGTAAAATAAAGCTTTTATCTTACATTATATGATAGAAAATATCCAATCGTCATTATTCGAAAGAGTTTACAGTGTTGCAAAGTTACAGCGGTAATAAAAATTGCAGGAAATTTTAGCATAGCACTTTCTTACTATTTCTCTATTTTTATTGAATTTTATCCTTAGTAAATATTTTTTTAAAAGAGATGTTCCGATTTCACACATACCACCAAATCTCTTGCACACTCACACTTTATTTGAGAAAAAATACAAAAAGAGTAAACAAAGCTCAGTTAACGGTAATTTTTTACTTTATATTCATAGATATTCTAATGTCATGTTCGTACCTTTGAGAAGTAGTTTTTTAATCTTACTTCTGTATTGACCGGTGGAGGTTGCTGAAAATAAGAACGCAAAGTAAGTTTATAACGTAGAGTTCAAAAAAGATTTAAGTGAATTAATTTTTTTTAAATAATATTTTTTTGGTGTCTCAAAGTTTGTCACGTTACGTACCTCAGGTTAGTATATGCACTTACAAATTAAAACCATACTACATATTACAATGGTTTGTGATTTCTGTAGATGGAATCATTTGCTGAAAAAAATCAGAAAAAATTAAAATGGTATAGAGAAGAGATAAAAAAGACCCTATAAAATTAGATAATTACCGTTTAAAAGCAAGAGACAGAACACGAAAGTATCGAAAGAAGCTGTTGGAATTAGTGAAAAATAATGATAAATTTCATGAGGAATTTAAGGATACGTACGTATATCCATTAAAATGTTTTGAATAAAAAATTATGTTGCGTTTTTCTTTTAACAGGAAGTTAAATTCAAAATGATGTAAGGAATTTCTTCGGTAGTAAACGCTATGTCACGTTACGAACGTCACGTTACGTACCTTATTATATTTTGTATAAAAAGAGCTAACAAGTATTTTCAAGGCAAAAAGAAGGCTAGCATAGCACAAGGTTAACAGATTAAACTGTAATTATTTGCATTCAAAAATTCATACATTATTCGCAGATTTTTAAATTTTTGTTGGTTTGTTTGTATCTTTGAACCTTTTTCCTCTACAGACCCCTACTTTGCATTTATATAGTGCTTCTAAAGAGCTATCCAAAAATCAAATTAAGGAAGAGGAAATTTAAATTAATCTCAATTTTTTCACGTTGAATTCGTACGACTCTCACGAGCGCCACCATGGAAATGCCCATATACAAATTTTAAATATTATGATGACTTAAATTCTCTTAGAGTAAGTTTACAAATCAGTGGAAGTAGTTACATACAAACTTTTTCGCGGCACAGTCTTACGTACATACATATGTGTAAAACCTGGGTAACGGACGCGACATTCCCACGCGTTTAACCGACCTTAAAATAGGAAAGAAATAGAAAGATCTTATGTATATTGTAATTATTGCAAAGCAACGGAAGAGTGTTACACTACACGCAATAATTATAACTGCACCACATATTGACAAGTTTTACCTATTAATGTTTTTGTCATTCAATTAAAGATATTTTTTTATAAAAATTTAGTTTATTCTTTAACAAAAGCTGTATGAATCAAAATTTAGAACTTTGTGCAAAAATTATAAAAAATTATGCAAAGTTTCATCTAAATTTCGATATTTTTAATAAGGGCCATTCCATTGTGACTAGTGGGACATTTGACTCCAGAATGTGATCAATTGTGAATTATAACTATGTCTTCGGAACTTATACAACATTGAAGCATAGTTTTTAATGTACATAGATTAATAACTAATGTATAAAATTCCTTAAAAAATACCAAACAATTTACAACTTGTTTGTTACTATTATTTGAATGAATGTGACTAGTTAACCACTGAAAATCCCTCTATTTTACTTTTGTGCACTCAAATACGAATTTTAACCAAAACACTTAATTTTCAAGCAAATTTTTTTTTCTGTGTTGTAAGCAGGGACGGTAATTATTATGAGTAAAATAATTTAAATCAGCATTTAATCATTATTTCATGATTTTTAACCTTATCGCTTAAAAATAATAATTAATATTTGAGAAATAATTATTATTTAATTTTTACTTTTTCGATCACATATAATGATCAGTTTTTGATTTTTATTTTTTCGCTCAGCGATAATGATTATTATTGAGTTTAATTTTTCTACTTAAAATTGATGATTATTTATAAAACTTAAGAGGCCTTACAGTTGCAAGCAACTGCATTTTTGACCTGAAAATTTTACAACTTATTTCCTTTATTAGGGTGTGACTACCTCTGAGGAGGATACGTCGGAAATAATGACAGTTTAGTTTTTGAGTTTTTTGAATGATCGTTATTCTTAAGTGAAAAAATAAAACTCAATAATAATTATTATCTTTAAGCGAAAAATAAAAATCATAAAATAATCATTATTTTTGATCGAAAAAATAAAAATCAAGTAATAATTATTATTTTTGAGCGGAAACATAAAACTCAAATAATAATTGTTATTTTTAATCTTTATTGGTTAAACTCGAAAAATAAAAATCATTTTAAATTACAGTAGGACATACGAACCCTAATACGTGAGTATAGTTAAAATTGTTTTACGACGATTCCAACTTGTTGATTTTTCTGGTTCAAATTTAAAAAATAATGATTATTTTCCCTCCGTGGTTGTAAGACACATAATATGCGCTTTCGTTTTCATTGAAAATTGGGCTGATATAATCTTCATAGAAATATTTAAAAATATTTAGAATTGTGACTAGTGGGACAGGCCCTTATGACTGGTGTAAAGTAATTATGTACAAAGTAAAAGTTTCCATAGACAAAAATTACATCTTCTTTTTATTTACTGATGAAATGTCGATAATTAAGGCATTTAACATATTTTGTCGTTTTCTTTTTTTACATAGAATGACCCATACGATTTATTGGCAAGATTTTCAGTATACAGTTTTATAGCCCATTAAATTTTAGTAAGTACGACAAAGTGCAAATTTCGAGTAGCTAGAAAATCGCGTTGATTTTTAATAATTTTTTTGCTGACAGTGCCACACGTATTTTCTTTCATACAATGTTCGGCAAGTTTTTTTATATGGAGCAAAATTCACTACACCGTCCACAAAAAAATTGCCAAAAATCAACGCGATTTTCTAGTCACTGGAAATTTGCACTTTGTCCTACTAAAATCTAATGGGCTATAAAGCTGCATACTCAAAATCTTTCCAATAAATCTTATTAAAAACCAATCCCACCCGCTATTCCGTTTCCTTCAATACTGCTGCAATATTTTTTAACAATTAACAATTTCCTAGTCTCAAACTTTTTTCCTTTAGTGCAAAGGGGAAGGGGGAAGGGAGGGCGTATATTCAATACATAATGGGGACTGCGTTCTTATGACCGTTTCCTTTATGACCTAAAAAAATAAACGCGGTAATTAAATCTGAAAATAGCGATTATGGTATGATCAAAAATATAAAAATCATAAACTAACGGTTAAATTTTACCGGAAAAATATATATGTACATATACTTTAACAGTTAAATTATGACTTTTATTATAAAGATCATAACCTTTACGGCCCCTTTTTTTACGATATTCTTTGTTTCGTGTCTAATTAATTTCGCAAGAAAAATGAAGATTTCCCTTTCTTTTAAAATTGTTTCTTTCTTCCGACAATCTGCAGTAATTAAAAATAATTTGAATTTCGAATTTCACACTTTATTTGAACAATAACACCGCACGGAATTTAATTACGCTTAATGTTGTTGCAAAATCTTCAGCTTTTACTTTCATTTAAACTCAGTGAGTGCGAAGTGCGAGTAAATGACAATACATAAATTTCAGCATATCATCAGTGCGAATATGCACTTTGCAACCCACAGCCTGCGGCAATATACGTACATGTATGTACGTATGTACTTGTGCACTTGACAATGAACGAGTGTACGCCGCATGTGGCATATTTCAGACGCAAACACGTTGCATGCTGCACGTACAATTTGAATTTTCGTTTACAAATACAATCACAATCACCAAATGCACATACAGCATCTACATGCAATGGAAAATGCAATTACATATGCATATAAGTATGTGTGTAAAATATTTGCTCCCATAGATGTGAACTTCTGGCGCACAATAACGTCGCTCCAACAACTCGCGTCTTCTTTTAATATGTCTAGCTGTTGTTTTGGCGCTGTTCTGTCGTCGCGTCTCCCCCATCGCGCCAATTAGTATAATGTCAGATTAGTTTATTTGCCGCCACTGTTTGTTTGTGCGTGTCAAACACAGCAGTGCAGCAGATAAAAATGTGCATTATTTTTGTGTCTGGGTTTGTGTTTGCATTTGTTGTCGGGTTGCTGCCCTTCTGACAATGATTCTCATGTGGCGCTTTCCACGAACGCGTGCATTTGTATGTGTGTATTAAGCATGCATGTATATGTGTGCATATTTACTGTTATTTATTCCCCATCTATGGGGCGTTTCTATTGTCGCAATGGATCTCACTTTATACAGCTATCTGCGACACCCGGCTGAAATTTTGTTGCCCACTTAGCAAATGCAGAGTTTTACTTTCATTTGCACAAGTAGATACGTATGTACATTAGGGTGGTCCTTAAAAATGAAAATCACCCCCTCAATCGGTAATACCACGGTCAAAGATATCACATATAAATTTTAGTCCCGATTGGAGACGGTTAAGGCGTGTCGCACAGGGGTCAAAGTTCAGATTCCTCCATGCAGACCATATACAATGATTCTGAACTTTGACCCCTGTGCGAGACGCCTTAACCGACTTAGCCATACTACCTGGCAGGCAATAACAAAAAGTTCGCCTTACACCCTCGGGTCTAATTATTTTTGCAATGCGATTTAGAAAAAATTTTTTTTTTGTTGGCTGAACCTACACTTTTACAATTTTAGATTTTTCGAAGATACCTAATATTAGGGCGGAGTCATTTAATTTCGAAGAAAGTGTATGGCATATCCGAATTCTACGTTCGATTTTAAGCAAAAATTGTGAACAAACTATATACTAACAATGACGTTTGACCCTCCCAGTTTAAAAAAAAAAATCAGTGTATTACATATAATTTTTTCTGAACGCAATTAATTTTTCATTTATAAATTTTTTTATTTTCTTATTTAAGAAACTACTTCACAAAACCGAGAAAAAAATATAAAATAAAATAAATAAATTAAAATAAAAAAAGGGACCGTAACCGTTATGATCTTTATAATAAAAATCATAATTTAACCGTTACAATTTGATTTTTATTTTTTCGATCAAAACATAATCGTTATTTTTGATTTTTTTTTTCGATCATAAAACATTTAAAGCGGTAACAAAAAAGCAGTCTCCGTTATAAAAATAAAATCAAATAAAAATAAAAAACATAATATTTAACGATTATTTTCGGTCCTTGTTCGTCATTTCTGCTTAGAATTTGCTATAGGTACACTTTCTTCGAAAATTTTGCTCCGAACAAATTACCCCGCCCTAATGCATATACATATAAGTACATTCGGCAATAAACAAATTTTGTTTTTTAAATAGTTCTAGTGGATTAATCGAAATATTTACTTCAACAGCAAAAGTTTAATTTTTTTCTTTGCATTAGGGTGGTACGTTATGACGATTAGAGCAGAGATCTGATGGGTAGGTATTAGAACGGGGTACTTAAGGACAATGAACTTTGAAACAAAAAATATTGTTCCTCGAGACAAAAACCTCGACACATCATGATTTAAGATCCGACTTTAAATTCCGAAATCGCCTTGCAAAAATACCTTAAATTCGAAGGTGTACGGCGAACTTTTTTTCTGGTACGGTCTAATGTACATAGATATGTATGTACGTGTGTTTTATTTTATTGAATAAAATTTTAATGCCCGGATTCACCAATCTATTTCAAAATTTATCAGACTGTTAAAATTTAAAAAAGCAAAATTTCTTAACGAAATTGTGTCACTTCAAATACATATTAACAGTCTGACAAATTTAAAATTATCTGTGGAAACCGGACATATGTAGTTCCGATAGTCCTTGGCAGCTGCCTTGTCTTTTGTTGTAAAATATCTCACATCGCGTGGCAAAAACATGAATATCTTCGAAATTAATGTTAGGGACAAAAAATGTTTTGCAGGCTATTAAAGTTAATCAATTTGCGCACATTTCTGCATAGCTGCCTTTTAGTAATAGCGCGAATAAAACAAGAAATTTATTGGCAAATAGAAAGTTATTGTAAAAACAATTCTGGGTGAAAGTGAATTTCAAGAAAATCAACAGAAATTTTCGAATAGTTATAAAACTTAAAAATTATTTGCATTGAAAAGATATTTAACTGGACCAATACCACCAGAATCTGGTGTAATTATTCCTGAACTACTTGGTACAATTTCTTGCAGGGAAGTTCGGCGATGGTCTATTTTACTGATTTGCTTACAGGCAACCAAAGTGCATATTGTCACCTGAACTGCAAAAAGCCGTAACTAACTTCGTCACCTGAAATAAAAAAGGCCGTAACTAACAAAAAATTCAAGATTCACTTTTTGATTGATTATGATGCATTTCATGGAATTACAAGTCCCCACATTGTTTTATGCAAAGAAATAAAATTAATTAGTTACCGCTTTTTGCATTTCACGTGACGATGTTAGTTACGGCTTTTTGCTTTTCAGATTACGATATATTACATATGCATACAATGACAAACAAGTACATATATGTATGTTTACATAGCAAAATTGCGGGAAGTTCGCTGCGTACGACAAGTACAAGTACATTGCTCTCTGCTCCCATCATCCGGTTGACAGAAGTTCTCCTACGCCACTTTATTGCGTCTTTTACAGTTTTTATTGCATTTTTTGTTGTTGTAGTAAATGCAATTATGCTTGATTCAACGTCTGCTTGATTTCATGCTGTTGCTACTCTCATACTGATTAATGAAATTACTTATAAT
>JAPVRG010286939.1:0-16121 GCA_029783565.1 Rhagoletis cerasi
CTCAAGGTTGGTATTCACAACAATCTCTTTTATGGACTTTAGGAAAATGGGCTTAACACCGCCCACTTATGACTAATTAAGTTTGTCTCGGTAACCGCTTTACCGATTTCTACCAAACACAGCTAAACTATTTCTCTAAGTTTAACTGAGAATATTGTCGAAAATGTTTGAAATGGGAAAAAACCATCCCTGTTTACCACGTAACGGTAGGTTTCAGCATCGTAAAAAAACGATGTTTCATACGTGCGCCGGGTATTTAATGTTCGGTTTCACCCGAACTTAGCCTTCTTTACTTGTTTTTATTTACTTTTATAGTTAAGAAAATAATACCTAAAAGGAGTATTCAAGTAATAACTTAAACAAATAATAATTAAAAAAAGATTGTGATTATTATGTCAAATGAACGCAAAATGTGGATGTATTTTTGATCGTTTAGTTCAAAAAAAATAATAATAAAAAGGAAATTACTTTTAATTTTTACGTCAGTGGATACGTACCGTTACATTGTTTCCACTTTTGGCTTTATAGGGTCGTACAGACGGCATAAATATTTGCCAAAGATCTGCGCAATTGTAATAATAATAGCCGTTAAAATGTTATTTCAATTATGATCATTACGAATGGACTTTAACCAATTTTAAAAAAAAATATTTTTGCGATAAGATTGTAAGGTAAAATTATTTGGATTATTTTTTAAGAAATTTTGCTCCATTGAATGTAATTTAATAAACATAAAAGTAGGTGTCTATACCTAACCAAAACTGTAATTTACTCATTTTTTTCCAGAAGTTAACTTACACCACTTTCATTTATAGCAGCTCGTATATCTATACATTTAATTTATTTGCCATTCTAGTAACTCTCCCCATAACAAAATGCGAGAATGAGAGATCATTTTCATCACTCCGTAGACGTAAAACATATTTAAGAAGCACAATGTCACAAGGACGATTGATTGGTTTAGCACTTCTTTATTTGTATAGGGAACTCACTCCTACAGTGGAAAAAATTATATACAAGCTTTCTGAAACATCGAGGAAAATGGACAAAAAGTTTCAAAATTTCTTGAAATTAATTAATTTATTTTTATTAAAATTCTTTTTTCACATATTTTTTATTACTTTTGAAAGATGAGCACATCTTGTGTTTATAGAACTTTTAATTAAACAAGTACTTTTCTCATAAAAGAATTTAGGAGTACCGTTAATTTCTTGAAAATGTTTGAATTCTTTTTTGATTGTATGTAAATTAAGTGCAATTAAGTAACTTCAAAAAGTGCATCTTTTTATTTATTACTAAACTTGCATAAATGTATTTTAAAGAGCGTGTTTTCTGAAGCGAATGTTCAGTATTTTCTGCTGATATATCTCTTATGAGGCACAAATTACAGATATCGTCATGAATTTTGCACACAACATAAATAAGGGCTCGCGGCCATTTTTTATATTTAACTCAAATACTTTTATTATTTGGAATATGACAGGCTTCCATAAAACCAGCGATATGCGTTAATAGCCGTAATAATAAACCCATTTGCAACTATTTTTTGCTTGTGAAGCGCCACTAACTTTGCAGGAATTTACATAAAAAAGCAATAAGAACACGTGCTTGAATGAGTTGGCGCTAGTTATTCTAATAAAATCACTTAATTAACAAGCGAAATCCTGCAACATTTTTAATTTTTTTAATTTCACATTTCCTCTCACTTTCGCTAATTCATGTCCTTTTTAATTTCCGTTTCAGCTTTTTTTCTGGCGTTTAATTAAAAACGTACAATCAGTATTTGACGACGCCAAAAAGTGAGTTATTTGCTGATTTTGCTGTCCGCAGACATAAGGGCCAAATGCAAGCATCTACCAGAAGACGTAAAGCAGAGTGAAAACTGTTGATGCCCATGGCCTTGATGGCCAAACCGAATTCGATCGAAATTTCACTGAATCGAAAGGGGAGAAAAGTAGCGGAAAGGATAATCGCTTAAACCGAAAGTAAAATCAGATGATCAATATTACTGTGCAGCAAAGCAATCAACGATAAATAACAACTGCAATAACAAGAGCAGCAGGGACTGACTGGCTGCCTGCCAGGCGGGTGAAGACCGTTATTGGTGCAATTGTTGTAGGCAAGGCTGCCGCCCTTCAGACACTGTCATGCTCTTCGCTTTCAACACCCACTCGCACTCACATACGTACGCCAACACTCAATCCTGACTGCAATAAAATTGCTGTTGAGTGGGAAACAGCAAAAGTTGCTGATGACTGTTACAATAAGGATAATGCTACAATTTCAACTGCCACAGCTATGGCAAACGAAAGTGAAAATGCCAATGTCACTGGGACGTGCAGCAACGATTACAGGACCGAACGATAAATTGCTGACCCAAAATTCATTTAATGTCTGATGCAGCTACTACAACAACAGCAGCTACAAAAACAACAAACCCAACAACAACCATTATAGCCAAACAAATAAGGCAGCAACTGAGTATGAAATTGTCAGCAGCCAAGAAGGAGGTTGTAAATAAGAGGAAGAAGGATTAAAAAGGTGGAAACAGAAACATTTATTGAAAATTTCTATAATCATTCAACAATTTAAGTTGCATAAGAGCTCTCTCACCTCTACTGTCTGCAGACAATTAAATCTCCAGTCAATTGTAGCAAATACCTAGTACAGCCGGAGCAAAAATCCCAAAGAATCATCGTGGACAGCTGGCGAGCTGTTTGGGCAAACTTCGAAGAGTCGATTTTTCGTTAAGAAAATAACAAATAGATAAATAAGTTAAAAGTAGAATAATACTTTGCAAAATAACAAAAATAACTTGAGAAATTTTAGGACGAACTGCTATTTGGCAATAACCCAGCTTCAACCTAATCATACCCCTCCCCGGCATTAAGCCGTTAATAGCAACCAAAGTGTGAGCAACGGCCGAGTCGTCTATGATATACGCACGATGTGCACTAACGTTGCAGCTACCGCAGCAAGTAGCAGCAACAAATACAACAACAACAAGAATGAAACATACGAGAACTACGGAAATAGCAATAACAATGACAACAACAGCGGCATCGGCAGCGGCATCGGCAGCGACAGTCGGCGTAACAGCGTAGCGACTACCATTGCGGCCAGCTTAGCTGTCATCACTTACCTTGGCCATCCGAGCGCCGCGCAGAGCTTTGCAAACACCTCGTCGACAACGAGGAGTGAAACCAATGGCAGCAGCTATGCGCCGTCAGGAACACCAACGGTCTCAGCTAAGGCAGTAGCAGTCGCATCCGCATCCGCATCCGCTTATACGATACGCGCTACCAATTCGAGCAAAATTTCCCCCGGAACGACAACAGCAACTACAACAAAAACGAGGACAACTGTAACCATCCCAGCCAGCGTTCGCACAGCCTCGACAACTTTGAAGCGAAATGCGTTATATTTCAGTGATAATGGATATGCAGCTGCAGCGGCAACTACAACAACTGCAACTGCTTTGGCCAACAGCATTAGCCAAACGGAAGCGACTTTCAATGCGTTGATGCTGAATGACACGCAGCTAGATAGCTATAACATTTCCATGGGCATCTATGGCAACAGCAGCAGCAACAGTGCCATCTTCAATAATAACACCAACAACAATATTAACTTTACAGCGCTCAACATTACGGATATCGTCTTGGAGAACAACAGAGATAAGTGGTTAAGTCTGTCGATATTCATCGTGAAAGGTTTCATATTTGCAATGATTATCTCGGCAGCGATACTGGGTAATGCGTTGGTAATCATCTCAGTGCGACGCAATCGCAAATTACGGTAAGTAAATAATATGGCGGGTTATTGGTGTGGGCCAGTGGGAAGAGGTAATAAAAAATTACCGTGCGCCGTAAGAAAAATGCAAGATTTCTGACTTTACGTTAAAAAAATCCGATATACAGACAGGTAAGGGCTAGAAATCAAAATAGCTGAGGGTATTTATCGACGCAGCTTCCAACTTTAGATTGCAATAAGCAGATGGCCCATAGGTTTTCAGGCAGATGTGCATAAAATCTTGACCTTAGCCAGAATAAACCTTTAAAAGGATTTGAAAGGCACTTTCTCAGTTAACTTACAAGACAGCTAAGTGGTTCTCTGGGCCCTTTTAATTGAGATGATCACCTCCAAGCTAGCAAAGGAGTATTTAAATAATTTTCAACTCTAAGTAATTAGGAACAAGGTGACACTTCAACGGGTGAGAGCTACTGTGGTATCAAAGGGAACGAGGTCGCCGTTAAACTGGCAACAGAACGCTCAGCATCTGCTCAGTTGGTATTCTTTGAGACTCTTAATTATTGCATGGCTAAACTAAAACGCAGTAAGTATTATTAGCATTCGAAAGCTTGGTGTTAGGATGTCCTTTGACGGAGTGCTGCGGCTCACAGTATTGGCTCCGTTGCCGACTCTCAAAAACTCCTTACTGCATAGAAGGAGCTGCTTCTCCGTGGAGGGGCTCTGGCTTCCCAGTCGAGTCGCGTTATGTGTCTCACGGTTGCCCACCCAGTCACTGCCCAGGAGAAATAGCGCCGAGATGGCCCTATACAGCGACCTATCGAGTGAAAAGGGGAAGAAATCTGTCCGCTATGCCAGCGCTCCACGCAATGGTAAAGTCACTGTAAACGTCATTAAATGGGCACTGTTTGCTTAGCAGTCGAGGGAAAGTTGTAAAACAGCATCAAAGGGCATTACGATGGGTTGTGCTTTTGGTGAGTAGCGGGCCTTCCTGTAATTCCCTCTGATTTTAGCTGCATACCGTTTTGATATAGAACTTACTGGAGTATCCATTTCTAGTTGGCGCTCTCGTGGGGCGTTCAGAGGAGGAAGAAGCCTAGCTCTTTGGTTAACCTTTCGATCTGATCTCCTAAACAGAGATGACATCAACTTTACTGCTGTGTATTTAACTGGCCATAACCTACTCCGTTCTCATAAGTATGCAGCAGATTCGTACATCGGTACAAGTCCTCTGCGACTGTCCGATGTTGGCCGTACAGTCCCTTAAATATATATAAGAAAATCGCATACCAAGACGCTTTTAGCATTCATTAATGAAACTGTCAATATTTTAGGTTTTTTTTGGTTAAGGACAGTATAGATGGAATGCATAAGACCTCCTAGGTCTGCTACATCATTCTTGGTTATCAGATTGTTTGGTTATATTTTTTACTAAGTTTCCAACAATAAAATATAGTATAATAAAAATCTGAACTTAAAATTATGCATATGTTTCTAGTTTTTCAGAAATCTTGGCTTAAAAGTCTCACAAAATGCATTTTTGGCATTAGGAACCTCTATATTCGAATAATGAGGCAAAGTTAGGCCTTTGATTCATTAGCACAGCGTTTCGCGAGTATGATAGCCTTTTCATTGGCATCACAAACTTCATGTCTTTAAATTTATCCATGCCGGCTAAGTTGTGCTTCCTTTTTTTAGTAGTACGGCTTCCCGTATTGAATAACCAGTACGTCAGTTTAAGAGGGTAAAAAACGTAAAATGCTTCGTACGGTGGGGAAATATTGGTTCCTATTGTGTCTTTTATCCAAAGCTATTACTAGTAGATATTTCGCCTAGTGCAAGATCTCAAGGTACTTACATATGTACATATTATTCATGTTTAGAATTCGTCAAAGTATGCCACGAAGGACTTTTGTACAAAATTAAAAAATCAATACCGCCCAGATTCCACGAAATATTTGAGTCATATATATCTAATAGGCGCTACGCTGTAAAAGTATCTAACTTCACCGGTGCCGGTGTTCCCCTAGGCAGTGTGCTTGGGCTTACGTTGTTTATTATCTATACGTCAGATATCTCTACGATCGAAAAAATGCTAAGCATCCACTTTGACAGATGATACTGCATTAGTAAGCAGTCATAAATGCACTAATAGGGCTTCGAAAATATTGGAGGAACATTTACTTCTCGTTGAGGAATGGCTTGCGAATTGGCGGATAAGCTTTAATGAGCAAAAGTGTAAACATGTTACATTTGCATTGAGGCCACAAATATGCGCGGCAGTTAAATTAAATAATGTCCATATTCCACAGAGAGATGAGGTGAAATATCTCGGCATACATTTGAAACTAAGGTCAGCTACCTTAAACTGGCTTCTAAACAAAAAATTTAAATGAAATTTGATTATAAAGTGCTCATATATTGGGTGTTTTTTTAGACGTGTGGTTTTCGATGAGGCAATACTTTTTTCGGAGTTGATCTTTTAGACAGCTGTTACTTGATTTATACTCAGTTTGGTTTGCCATTTCATAATAAACAAACTTACTCCGGAACAACGTTTTCAAAATGTACAGACGGCCTCTATTGATGGAAAAAGTGGTCGAAAAATTGGGCCTCCCGGTTGGAATTCATTCGAGCCAGCCGCGGCGGTCACTTGCCCGAAATCATTTGTAAAAATAATGGCCATAACATGAAACTATATGCGTTTTATTTCTTCTTGAAAACCACATGTCTAAAAAAACACCCTTCCAACTGGTAATTTTAACCAACTTGCGTGGGACTTCCATAAAATATGGACCAAAAAGTCCAATTATGATGTGAGTTAAAGGTTCAAAAAATTTATAGCAAAATTTTATCCTATATCTCTGACCAAAAAGTAGAAACTTTAACCCACTATAATAAACGTAATGAATTGGACCAAAATCCCTTTAGAACTTAAGTTTCGCGTGTCAATACTCCCATTTGGGCAAGCTTCGGTTGAAGCAATGAAAAGTGCCTAAAATTGTTCCCTTGTACTGTTAAATGCTTTAAACCACAATTGCATGAAATCTGTAAATGCATTTTCCGAAGGCCCCTTTTAAATAATAAGCCAAAAGGGAAGACAAGCAATTTGCTGACGCATAATCATGTTTAAGTGGCCCCACTACTGGCGAAGCCCTTAACTAAATGCACTCGTTACAATAAATAAATATGCCCTCGAGTAGAATTTTTAAATTCCGCCACTCTCTCGCAATCAAAACTATTACCTTCAAATACGTTGCTGCGATGTCGAACAACATTGCCATGCTGGTGCATCCTCGCCTATCCTCGGTGAACTGTAAATAACCTTCCACTTCATCATTTTACTTACGACCTCATTAACTTGCATTTACACAAACAACATAAGCTAAACACAAAAGCAGTGAAGTATACGCCAAGGCGTACAGACGAAGCGCGCACTAATACGCAGGAAATGAAAGTAACACAGACACAAAGTAGAAGTGCAATATGAGTTAGCACGTGGCCGATTGGTAGAGCGGAAATAAAATGAAATCTGTTAGGGTGAGACTGAGCTGAAGACGTTGGGTAGACAATAACGAAGAAACAGAAGAAGAAAAATACACAAATGCTGCAAAAGTAAATTACAGGCGACGTTAAAGTCCCAGCAATGATGAAAACGAAGAGCATAATAAACAAGTGGGAAATGAAGAAGGCATAGTAGCAACTGAAAAAGTCCCAGTGAGGAACTATACAAGTACTGGAATGGTGCATTACCTTTGAATTTAGAACCCCGATCAACTCGTATGATTTCTCTTTTCAGTGGAAGCAACTTGTTAATTTTTTTATAGAGTGATGTCCTAAGAAGTGCCAATTGTTTCCTGCCGCAAACTCAAATTTAATTTTGATCATACTCGTATTGCTGCTACAGATTAGGTAGTCGAAAGAGTGGGCTACCATTAACGAAGCCGTTTACTCGAATCTTCGGAAAGGAAAAAATCTTGAATTGTATGTACCTTTGTTTCTAAGGGTTTTATTTTAAGTGGTCATTTTTTCCTGAGTCCTTAAAATTTTTAATTTATTGCTAGCTTAGCTTACTTCTAAATTATACTTTATTAACTTAAACCTGCGCTCTCAGAGTCAATACGCATTACTCATTATTCAGAAACAAAACTAGTTATCCTGAGATAAGTAAAAATTTGGTTAGATCCTACTAGTTCAGTACTAGTTTTATATCGTTAGCTTAGACTTTTTCCTGCAAAATACACATAAGCATAAATACTATATACACGCATAAATACATAAAAAATGCATAGTATGAGGCAACTTGAGAAGTGCCTGCGTTACCACTTCATATTGTGCCAAGCATGCGCCCCACTTCAGCAATGTTTGGCGAGTACAAACACAATACTAGAAAGCCACACTTTTTGATACCCAACGCAGCTCTAATTGATACATATAATCTGGTTTACTTCATACATACATGCGACACATTTATTTAATAAATTTTATTTTTTAGGCACAGGCTTGTCTTCTAATTTTTGGTTGGTGCCTTGATCTACAAGGGAAGGCTTTGCGCATTCGGCTGTACTCATAGCACCCCATTTCTGAATTAAAAATTTTTTAGCTGTTTTTGAAGCTGTACTAATTTCCTTAATCTTACATTTTAAAATAGCCCCATATGCTAGATGGTGCTTATAAAATGAGGCTATTTTTCGTAAACTATCGCAAGTTGTTCCTTTTTTAACAGCTTACCAAACTCAGTCTAAGTTAGTAAATCGTTTTAACGAACGAGAGATGGGCTATTTCCACAGGATTGGACTACAGCATGAATACAACTAGGTGAGTTAGTTTAAGTGGGCATGTTAATAAGCTGTTAGCAGCATGCGGGGTACTTCACTAAAGGTTGAACATATCGAGGTTGTTTCCGAATGCCAACCTATCTCTAACCTACTACAATATCCAGAACGGAATCGGGCCCAAGTAACGCGGCTCTCACGAGTCAGTGAGAGCTCTTCGTCTAGGATGGGTTAATTCCTGATTATAGTATTGACCTGGTGAGAGTTTATGAGAGTGTTAATTGATTATCCATGACTGCCTTTTAAAGGGGGGATGGAATTTTGTCCGCGTGAATTAAGACCGCCTTATTTGTTCGGCGGACTAATTTCATTTTTTGATCGCGGCCTAATTTCATTTGGCAAAATGAATTTCATTATGAATTTTTAAGAAATAATACTTTGGATCGCTTTAATATTCATATGCACAAGAAATGCTATATACCCTTTGTGATGAGAAGCGGGGTCCTGCCCCGCTTGTTGGGCAACACAGAAAGGAGAATTCTACTTAGTAAGGGTTATAATCTCTAAGCGTGGCCGAAGGCCGCTTACGCAGAAAGAAGTTCTGCGCAAAAATACTGTGGATAGCTTGAATATTCATACAAGCCAAACCCCATAGGGCAAAAACGAGGGATGGAATTTTGACCGCGTGAACTAAGGCCGCGTTCTTATTTGTTCTGCGGGCTAATTTCATTTTTTTTCGGCCTAATTTCACTTGGCAAAATGAATTATGCCCACGCGGACATAATTCACGGAGCCCTTTTGAATCTGTATATAATACGCTACATAATTCACGGAGCCCTTTTAAAGTCTGTTTATATAATAGTCCGCTTGATGCAATGGGTACCGTACGTGTAGTTGAACCTGGACATTGTTATTAAAATTCTTCACGCGGTAGTCCTAAGTGCGGCGCTCTTACTGGTCTGAACCTTCGTCTACTGCGTCCTGCTGGTCGCCGGTGACCAAAAGGTGTTGGTTGTTGTGTGGACGTTGCCTGCATGGGGGACAGGTGTTTGACACTTCTGAGTTTAACCGAGCGGCTACCTCCTCGGCCTGTGGCACCACCCAAAACGGAGTTGTGTTAGGGTTCGATGTGATCCTTATGGGTGCTAAGACTCATACTTACTGCGCTATGCGGGTTGTTTATTGCCGGTCTATATCGCGCTTCATCGAACGGATGATTTATGTACAGTTCGATGTTTGTTCTCCAGCCGTGCAGGTGTCGTCTCACGAGCCAGGCAGCGGATTGTATCGCAGCAAAGCGTTGTTGTGGTGGTTCCCACGATGACTTCCCTCGAGGAATTACTACTATAACAGGGTTTTGTGCTCTTTCATCTGGATTTCTTCGTGGAAGTGACGCTCGGACAGATTTTTTGATTTTTTTTCACTGCGTTTCACTCGTTAATGCTGACCACACTGGCGCTGCGTAGTTTGGAACCGACCGGCCGATCGCTTTGTACATTGTGAGCAGGGTCTTTATGGCGACTCCCCAGGTGCTGCCGGATAGCGACTTGAGGACGTTTTTCTTGGCTTTTAATTTGTTACAGACGGCGGAGATACGCGCGGACAAGGAGAATATGCTTTCAAACGAGACTCCAAGGGTTTTTCACAAATAATTATCTTGAAAACTACGAAGAAACTCATGTAGATTTCGTTGATGTCTTTATTTTGTACGTATAACGAAATTAAGGGGTGTCCAAGTATAATGACAAAACTCATAAGAGCCGTTGGTGCACTGTTGACACCTGCAAAATAACCAATTGTTTCTTGAAAACCATGGGCACAACATATGGTCACCATAGGCATCATCGACGATCCACTGTGTACATCGTGTTTGGAGGATGAGGATAGTACAGAGCATTTTCTCTGCCGCTGTCCGGTCTTCGCCAGACTAAGATGGTACATTTTTGGCTCGGATGTACTGAGAAATGGACGACGTACATTCTCCTTCCCTCAACAAACTGCTAAAATTCATAAAGGAGCCTGGTAAGTTTGCAAAGGAGCAATGAACTCCCACCCCAACCTTCACATCCTCTAAATCTTGTCTCTTGATATTATGTGCAATATATATGAGTTCTTGGAAGAATTTGTTTTTGGTTTTCCGGCCACCCACAATTATATTCCATTCCAAGAAGTGTCCCACACAAAATTTCGAAGGTGATATTTTGAGAAGACCCTAGTAAGTAGTGATGGTTGTTAGTGTTTTAAAAATAGGTATATTAATATTCTTTTGGGGCTCCATTCGTCGGACTACACACAACTCGAGAAATCTTCCTCTGTTTGAAATTTGACTTAAATCCTAAATAATTTCGCATACAAAGAATCTACATACGTAGCGATAGTTTAGGTTGTCTTCATTTAGGGCAGTGGCAGACCGTTTCCTATTTGACAATAGATTTACAGTAAGCTTCCATGACTTTATTTTCCTCCCATTCGTTCCTTCAGGGAATCCCTTTGGTAAGCCATTTTTAAATCCGTAGATCAGTGCCGTGTAGTGTGGAAACTCAAACTTAGCAGAACAGATGTCCAGTATTATCGAGTGGCCAAATTTTGTATGCCTTCATTTAGCCAGAGCGTTTTGTCGGAATGAATTGTAACTTGCCGTAAAGATCTACAGGAAAAAGAGTGAGCTCGATTTTGAAAGCCTTGGTTGAGGTGGAGGGCAGCGCTCCCGTAAGAGGCATGCATGCCACCCTTTGCATCTTTTCGAGTTTTTCCCTAAACGTGGATTTCTCTAATGGACTTCTACCGGACTGAGACACCATAGAACACATCCTTTGTGTGTAGTGGTTTAAGGTCCCATTCATACCCATTGCAGTTTTGCTTGCCTATAGAGCAATGATGTCCTTCCTGAATCTTTCTTACGCATTGCGATTCCAGATGAGTCTGCCGTCCGAGATACCCAGGTATCCAACTTCGTCCGCCAGTGTTAATGTAACACCATATAGTGAAAGAAACTGGGATTGTGGAATTTCGTAATTACCCGTAAGAACACAGTGACTGTCTTAGTATGATTGGCGGTTCATCCGCTCTTCAGAGTATTTAGTGTTTTTTATACAAATTCGCTAAGAACTTGAAGTTGAGGCAAGGTCGTGAGCATCTCTATGTTGAAAACAGCTACACAATTTTAACTAGTAGCTTTCTGGAAAAAAAGATGACCAGAGGTGCTCTACTTTTATTTCCAGCTTTTTATTGACTTTTTTTTTGTGATGTCTCAGTAATTTCATGGTAATTTTTTTTATAAGACGTTAGATAGAAAAAAGGAAATTTAAAAAATGCCAACAAAAAAATTCTTTATTTTCGGATGAGCTTTCACTGCTGTATTTTTCCTTCGTCGATTTGCTGAGCATTCAAATTTTTCATTATTCGAGTTAAAATACTTAACATTTTTAAGAAAGCAACTCTATGTTCATCAAAGGGAATATTCAATTTTCATGCGGATAGCCTAAGCGAAAGCATAATAATTATCATCAAGCACTCAAATATAAAAAGGAGGCAGAAGGACAGAAAAGTGAATGCATTGCAATTGCAATTTCCCATTCCTTGTCTTTCTCTTGTGTAACCGTATTATCATTCACGGTGGTCTACGCTTTAATGATTTCTTTTGATTTATATGACCTCTATGTCTTACCAATTGCTTGCGTTAGCAGCCTTGAACTTAATTTGCGCCTATATATGGACTATTTAGTACTACATATTAAGGAAATGGAAAGAAGAACGGTACGGTTAATTACACATAAGTACAAATATAATTATGCATAAAAAAATTGCAACTAAAGTCTTGCATTATGAAATTTTAACTAGTTTTACTTAGTTTTGGGAAGGACCCAACCTCTGTGCCCGTTTAAATAATCGTACTCGCTTAAGTATGTATGTATATTAGGGCGGGTCAATTTGTATGGATCGATTTTTTCGACATCGTTCCTAGCATATTCGGATTCTTCATACAATTCTAAGAAAAAAATTCCTCAAGACCATAGCTCTAAAGTCAATTTCGAGCCGGCGTATTTTTAAAAGAAGATATCTTATATATAAAAATGAATTGCTGTCCGTTAGTCTCGCTAAGGCTCGAAAACGGCTTGACCGATTAAAATATTTTTTTGGTTTGTTTTTTATAATATCCGGATGGTTAAAACTAGAAGAAAAAATTAGGGAATCTCCAAACCACTTTGAAGGACTTCAGTAGAAGTAAATTAATGAGATAAATTAGATATTATACCCATATGGGTGTCAAAAGAAAGAGGTTATGAAGGCTTGCAGGCAAAAATATTTTTACGGGGGTTGCCACCTGTTTCAAAATTTAATTAAATTAAATTGGTAAGATAAATTAAATATTGCAATATGGGTATTAAATTAAAAAGATTTAAGAAAGCTTACTGCTGAAAATGTGTTTGAGTCGGGTTGCCACCAATTTCGAAAATTTAATTCAATTAAGTTGATAAGATAAAGTATGTATTATAAAATAGGTGTCAAACGAAAGGTATTTGAAATATTTTCAATAGGCCTGTCACCTACCTGAGTAGTAAAAAATAAGAGTCTTACTCGCCAATATTATTCAAAGCTTGTGAGGCTCACATCAATGTGGAGTAATTTAATCACAGAATATGTTTTCTTTATTAAATTTACCCAGTTACCCATTTTAAACTGCTACCTGTACTGTATCAGCTGTTTAAACTTGTCAAATTTTTATTTAAGATTTTCGGTAAGGAATAAGCGAGTGGATGAAAAATATATAACGGTAAGAACGACGCATAAATATATATGTGAAAGAATACACACGGGCATCGACTCTAGCCATTTTGTGTCACTCCTTTAAATTATAGTTATTTTTTTCTTATTTTCAAAATTTTATTCGATTCTGTCCATCCGTTTAGGCTGCAACCTGGCACATACATACACACTTCCACAAATATATAGTAGATCTGCTTTGAAGCACCATCTGGCGGTTCTTTAAATAAAAAATAGATATCAGAAATGAGTTTTTCATAGCACAAAACTCCGAAGCACAAGTTTTTATTAAAACAAAAACATTCGCAACACTTTAGTATATATTAATCTGCATATTGACTTAGTATTAATTAAAAATATTTTCCTGCGTAGCAGGGGCAGCCACAACTACCTATCTAGCTATGGTCTAAAGGGATTTTTTTCTTAGAATTTTATGTAGAATCCGAATCTGCTAGGAACGATATCGAAAAAAAATTTTAACCGCCCTAATGTATATGTATATGTAGCTATGTAGGTATAACTAGTTATTCATACATATGTATATACATCTCTTCTATATGTTCTTTCCAGTGTTATCACAAATAGTTTCGTCGTCTCGTTGGCTATGGCCGACTTGTTGGTGGCGTGTTGCGCGATGACATTCAATGCGATAGTGGAGCTGTCTGGTGGCAAATGGATGTTCGGTCGGTTCATGTGCAATGTATACAACAGCCTGGATGTTTACTTTTCCACAGCGAGTATTTTGCATTTATGCTGCATCTCGGTTGATCGGTAAGTTTGCAATAAATTACACACAGCCCAGTCAAATGCAAATAATATCTTGGCCTTGTTATTGTTTGTATTCAATTATTTTTGCACAGTTTGCCGGTTGTGGTCGGTCGGTTGTGTGAATATTTTATATATTTTTTAATGAGTTCAATTAAGACGAAACTTATGGTCGAATGCTCATTAGTAAAACGCTTTTATATGTACATACATAAATATGCCCACCTACTTACATATAACTTTGTCTATATTTATTTATTGGGTACTTATTTCAGATAATTTGCATTTCGAAGGCACTAATTAGTGGAAGGATAAAAAACTTTAGTCAGTTGCATTAATACAAAAAAAATTAAAATTGTTTATAGTACATATGTATATACAGTGGCAAAAATATAAGTAGGGAAGAGACATTTTAGCATTCTTTGGCTACTTCCCTATCTTTATAACCGAGCGCACTTGTGCACAAGGGTATATTAACTTTGTTCACATAACGGTTGTTTGTAACTGCCTAAAATTATCGAAATAGATGTCGACATATATATACCAAAATGCTCCGAATGAAAAGAGAAATTTATTAAGCCATGTATTTCTGTCCGTCCGGAGATATCTCAACGAACCTTGGTACGCGTACTTCCATTGGGATAAGGACGGATGGTATTGAAAAGAAATCGGACAATGACCACGCCTATCTCCCATATAACGGCAATGATATATTAGCAAGTATAAAAAATATTGTAATGCTAGTTTGTAAGTAGGGTCAATGTATATAAAATTGTATTATTATACTATAAATTTTTGAAAACTGGGCATAGCCACTTATGGATTTATATTTATATCTCGGTGCAGGGGCGTAGCCAGAGATGAGCCATGGGGGGGGTTTTACTCAATCATTTCAGAATTAAAAACAAGAAGAACACTAAAACATGGTATGCTATGCACATAAATAATTTTATTAAAAAAAAATCACCAATTCACAGATTTGTATTAAGTGTAAGTTCTATAAATATAACATAAAATTTGTGTCAAGGGTCAAAAACTCAGCTTAAAAAACATTCTCATAGCGCAAAATTAATACGCCTATTTTTCATTTTCGCCATTTCATCTAAAATTTCTTCTGCCGTAATTTCCATATCTTTATGGATGGAAAGCGAAGCAAGGCCATTAAGTTTTCCTTCGCTCATTGTATTTCTCAAATAAGTTTTTATAAATCGCAAGGAGGAAAACGACCTCTCATTTGTAGCGGTAGTTACCGAGAGAATAGATAACACTTTGATGAACAAAGGTACATTAGGGAACGCAGCAGGATCGCATTGCTGAAAATTTTGTATATATGAAAATATTTTAGTATTTGACAAACATATACATAAAGCAGATCCAATGCATGCATTCTCTTTCAAAAATTCTTGTTATGTAAAAATGTTTGCTATGCACATACAGGGCAACAAATCAGCATATTTTCCAATTAAAAACTTTACGCATTCATCACTTTGTCTGCTAGCGAAGAGTAGGTTAAAGGATAATAAGAGGGCATTATGATTCAACAAGCGATATTCTAAGTTTTGAAGAGCAGCGTCCAAGAAGGGAATAAATACATTTATGCGAAAATGATGATGTTGTGAGTTAAACAAAATGTTTCCACTTCTGTAAATAGTTTATTGAAAACTTCGTCAGCATTTTCACGCTCCATTTTCAATTCCTCTCTTACTGCAACACAGAAACTCAAAGCAGCGCTCAAGTCAATTTCTTTTTCTTGCAGTTTTTTGCTCAGTATCATGGTGATCGATAAAACAATGGCGCTTCCTTGAACCGATGTTTGAAATTCTAATGTTTTGATCGTTCGCAGCAGCTGAAAAGCTGACGACGAAACTACTGGATCTTTTAACTCAGTTACTCAGTTGCGACCTCTAATGCATCTATTACGGCATTCTGCATTTCAATTTAAGTGACTAATACTTCACAACGCTGTACCTATCTAGTAGGACATACACTTTTCAATTTTTTTCGAAATCGGGCAAGAATATTTCTCTAATGATTGTTGTAGTTGTTATTATTGTTTTTAAAGCGGCT
>JAPVRG010287012.1:0-11667 GCA_029783565.1 Rhagoletis cerasi
CTGCGCAGAGGATTGAAAAATCGCCAAAAGCTTGTTCGATAAGGTGGGCTATATCTACCTCAGCGCCCTTCAAAGCGCCTAGAGCAGAGATCATCGTCCCAGCTTATCTTAAAAAGTGGCTTCCTCACCTGCTCCACTGCGCCCAACTTTCCTATGGCAGAAAGTGTCGGTCTTAAGCCCTTCTTACTAAAAACTATGGAATGAATCGTAGTCGGTCATATTAGGAATAGTTCTTTTACAGCAAAGCCTTTGCATAGAAACCTATTTTCCTGGAAGATCCTGGATAGTAATCCATGCGCTTTATAGTCTCACAAGAGAAGTCCATGGAGAACAAAAAGGTAGTGGTAAGTTGCTCCCTTGATTTAGAGGGTGCTTTCTATGACGCAAAATACACTCTAATAGGCAATTGCGGCCGACGCACAGGGGTTGACGTTGCCGTATGCCGCCGCATAGCAAGCGTCCTTAAATACAGACCCATAACTTAGAGGGATTCCATCTGGGCCTGCCGGAAACTGATGAATATGGGGCATCAGACCTGAATTGGGAAGGGAGTTGTACGATACTATCTCCAAACCCCTAACTGGCATACAACCCAGAAGCCTCCCTTTTACTATCAAGTGGCGAATCAGCTCTGTCTTTCAGGCCAAGGTGCATCCCATTCAACCATGTCTGACACAGTTTATAAAAAGTGGCGCTACCATAAAACACATCTGCATATGTACACTCTAACAGCAAAACAATGCGCCTCGCACTGAAAGCACCGAGGTTCCCTCAAAGTTGGTGTGGGACTGTCTTCAACGAGGAGAACCGAAACACTCCTTCATCATAATAAGCACGAAGTAAGAAGTGTTACCTTTATTCCTTACCTGCCACTGCAGCGTAATAAAACGCTTGTCAAGCCTAGTAGTTGTTAACTGTGACCAGTGCAGGTTGTGCCAGGGGGGAAAAGAAATAAATAGCAGAGCTTTCTAGAATTTAAGTACCGAGAGGCACATGACCTAAATAGCATTCAGCCAAGCGAGTGAGAGGTATAGATGGTTTTCTGTCGCGGTAACTAGATGACTTGCTCCCTCTATCACTTTATTCGTTGACTTCCAAGCGGCATTGCAAGCGTTGGTATCCAAAGTAGTAGAGGCGCGTCAACGTCTTCCCCTGCTGGGTACCTGGGCATCGCAATATCAAAGGGAATAGTCCATCACTGTTCAGGAATGCAGATCAGGGAGGCAGATAATTCCCTACGAAGAAAATTAACGAGTATAGCACAGCTGTAACAATCGATCTATGTACCAACCGGGACGACTGTGAAGTCTCACATTTTTTGTGGCCGAACCTTAACTAGCATAATGTTAATACATATTCTCACCTGTACATTATTTATGGTAGTGGTACGCGAACATCCAGCGTAACAGGCCGAGAAGTAAGTGACCGTAGAGTTTTCAGGACAAATGGGCTGAAAAGTAGTCGCATGACAGATGCCAGTGCATTGTCTGGAACAAAAAGGCTGTAACACTTTGCCATTTGTAACACCAGCGATTGCACCGACATCACATTTGATGAAAATATTTCCAAGAAAGATAGCTAATAAGTGCACACCCAAGGCAATATTGACTGAAGTTATAGTCCTGGAAAAAACGCAAAAAAACGTTTGTATTTTTGAGGTTTGAAGTAAACCTTAAAAACTAAAAGTTAGTAAAAATTTATCTCTTACCTGCCTGATAGCTTAAGTTTCGCAATAACTAGTCCCAACACCAACGTTCCCACAGCTGCGACGGGTGGTCGCAAGAAATACGCCACAAATCGCGCCTCCCATTCTTGCAACAGCCCATCCTCTTCGCTGTAGGGCAAGAAGAACCGCGACTGTAAATATGACTCCTCTTGCAATTCAAAGTTCGCATATGCCGACCAAATGAACATTATGCCCAATAGATTGCACATCAACAATTTGTTGGTGAATAAGCGTTTCAGTGAAGGTCCAAAGCCCACATCATCAATGTAAGTGGAGAATTGACTGCCAAACGTGCGTGTATGGGTCTCTTCAATAATTCTTTGGGCTGCCTGGTGTATAACCGTTTTGGGCAGTCGTTTTGGAAAGAGGCTCAGAAGTATGCCACTTGTTAGTACTAATGGTGCAATAATAATCCAACCCAACCACCAGCCAAGCTTTGTTACACCTACAGCGATCACAATAAACGAACCAACTTGTAGGCCGAAGATGCGTCCTGCTAAAGCTGTCGCAATCACGGCTGGACTATCAATCGATTGTGAATTATCATCTAAATATGAGACACCGATTGTGTAGAAAGCCAGACTGCCGAACCCTAGTGCGAATTGTAGAACGAAGAGCAGTATAAGTGTACTAAGCTGGGTTTGTTGCGCAGTGAGGGTTAAGCTCTGATTTGTTGTAGTTGTGCATACATTTACGTCAGCTTTACTGGCATGCGTTGCAGGCCCATTCGAACTGAAATTGAATTCGAAATGAAATAAGAATCTAAAATGCGAATTTCCAAAATAAGTAAAGCTTTACTTACAACCCTATTATAGCTGGTATGGCAGCAATGACACAGATAATCGATTGTGCGATGATAGTGCCTGATAACCATTTTATTGGATGCATTTTAAGAGCCCAGTGTGCGAAGACCAACGCGAATAGGGCTTGAAATAGGCCGCTGCTGACAATGAGCCATTCTGAAATTAAAAAATTAATTGGCGTGAGTACGAAACCTTAATTGAGGTCAAAATTAAATTAAAGAAAATTAATGAGCAAACAAGAAAATGGCAGTCAAAGAGCTCGGTTTTCCGTATTTGAACATATCGCTTCCCAAAAAACCTTTAAGGCATATCATCCAGGGAAAGGCTAGGTGGATCCGCGAAATATGACCCGTAGTCCCATCCTTCTCGAGGCAAGAATTACAAATGATCGCGTATGCCGACCAAAGCCTGGTGCGTGTATCGTGAAAATTTTACACTGCTCACCAGCCTCCCATCATATATATATCAGAGTATTTACTGAGTGAAATATCCCTCATTCCCAAGTACTGCTGTATAACCTGATGCCGAGATTAAAAGAAGTTCGTTATGCTTACCAACTAAATTAAATCGTGATTTGCAGTGTCAAAACTTTTTGAACTATTTAGAGCACGCCTCCGTGCTGCAAAAAATTTGCGTCGAACAATGCAAGGAAATATCTACGTCGAAAAGCCGCAATCACAACAGACAGCAAATTTATTCGCCAATCTCAATCCTGCTCCCAGAGAGTACTCTTTTACAAACCGACATACGCGAGCACATTTTCCGCTTATTAAGTACCGCCGCCGAAGAAGTAATCGGATTTCAGCGACCCCGAAGTAACAACTGGTTCTTCGAGGAATGTCACGGGGCTGCAGAGGAAAAAGATGCCGCCTTTAGGGCTATGTGTGACCGATATAGGGAGCTGAAAAGGGAAGCGAGACGTATTTTCCCAAAAAAAGAGAGGCCGGAATTTGGGAGTGCGAAGAGATCGAAATTCTGTCCGAAAGGAAAACACCCGAAAATGTTGCCAGAGAGTTAAGTGACTTACGGAAGGTTTCAAGACCGGTGCGAACTCCTGTAAGAACAACCATGGCGACCTAGTGACCGATGTCCAGAACACTTGGGAGGGAACCCTTTTCCACCCTATTGATTGGCAGCAGAGATGAAAGTAGCGGAGAAGACGAAACCGAGCCGCCAGTCGATGATGATGGAGTCGATGTCCCACCGCCTGACTATGACGAGGTACGAATAGCAATTACGCGGCGAGGAGTTGATAAGGTGCATGCATCAACTCTTATTCAGAATATAGCCAGATGAACACATGCCCGACGACTGGAATTTAAGTATGCTCTGCCTAATCCACAAAAAGGCGACCCTGCTATACGCACCATCTACCGCGGGGTCATCCTTCAAAGCATAGGTTATAAGATCCTATCGAGCGTATTGTGTGAACGACTGAAGCCCACCGGCAACGAACTGATTGGGCCTTAACAGTCTTTAGACCTGGTAAATCCTCCATATACCAGGTATTCACTATACGCCAAATCTTTGAGAAGACCCGATAGAAGAGGATCGACACTCAACATCTATTTGTCGACTTCAAAGCCGCTTTCAACAGCACGATAAGGAGTTAACTATACGCTGCTATGTCTGAGTTTGGTATAACCGCGAAACAAATACGGCTATGTTGCGCCGTTGAGCATGACAACCAGTTCCGTCAGAATTGGGAAGGACCTCTACGAACCGTTTGATACCAAACGAGGTTTCAGGCAGGGCGATTCCTTGTTGTGTTATTTCTTTAATCTGATGCTGCAGAACCTAACCACCCTGGAATAATTTACTACAAGAGCGCGCAATTTCTGGCGTATGCTGACGACATCGACATCATCGGTATCAAAAAAAAAAACTCGAGGTATTATCTGCCTTTTCCAAGTTGGATAAGGAAGCAAATCGAATGGGTCTGGGGGTACTTCGTCCTGTCATCAAACAATCAGTCAGCGCATTCGCGCCTCGGCACCCACGTCACTGTTTACAGTTATAATTTTGAAACCGTGGAGAACTTCATTTATTTGGGAACCAGCATTAACATCGATAGCCGTCAGCCTTGAAATCCAAAGGGGAGTCACTCTTGCCAACAAGTGCTACTTTGGACTGATTTAGCAATTCAGAAGTAAAGTAATCTCTCGTCGTACGAAAACTACAGAATATAAGCCATTAATCATGCCCATAAACAATGACAACACCCGATGAGGCGGCCTGGAGTATTCCAGAGAAAAATGCTACCGAAGATTTACAGGCCTTTACGCGTTGGCGATGGCTAGTACCGCAGACAATGGAACGATGAGCTGTATGAGCTTTACAACGGTGGAGAAGGACTTGGATTGACTTTGCATTTCCAATTGGCTTCAGTTGGCACAGCACAGAAACAACTGGCGTGCTTTGTTGGACTTGGCCAAAATCGCTTAGGCGGTAACAGCGCCAAACAAGAAAAGAAGACCGGCGATATGGCTCTTGCTGTTGACAGTTAAAATCGCTTAGGCGATTACAGCGCCGAACGAGAAGAAGAGCGGTGATATGGCTTTTGCTGTTTGACAGTTAAAATCGCTTAGGCGGTTACAGCGTCGAACAAGAAGAAGTGCGGGGATATGGCTCTTGCTGTTGACAATTAAACTCCTATTTCTCTCTCACTTCTTCATTTAAAAGATTTGGGGTACTCACAAGTATGTCGTAAGTGTTGTATTATTGTATGTCGTAAACCTGACAGTTAATTTCCCCCGCTTATTGATTTTGAAGTGAAACTTCATTGCGTCCGATTGGGAGTAAAAGCCAACGTCGATGTAACGAAAAAGCGACACATTCTTTGGGCTCTAATTTCAAAGTGCAGTAGGCAATTGAGAAGTAAAGTCCTCTCTCGTCGTACAAAAATCACACTCTATAAGTCACTCATCTTGCCTGTGCTGGTGTATGGCGCGGAGGCATGGACAATGCAAAAACATGGAATGAAGCGGCTTTTGGAGTTTTCGAGAGAAAGATTCTGCGAAAGATTTACGGGCCTTTGCGCGTTGGCAATGGCGAGTACCGCAGATGATTTAACGATGAGCTATATGAGCTTTACAACGATATAGACATAGTGCAGCGAATTAAGATACAGGGCCCCGCTGGCTAGGTCATTCGTTCGAATGGACAGAAACGCTCCTGCTCTGAAAGTATTCAACGCAGGTCGCGATGCTGGTAACAGAGGAAGAGGAAGGCGTCCTCTGCGATGGAAAGACCAGGTGGAGAAGGACTTGGCTTCACTTGGCATTTCCAATTGGCGCCAGTTGGCACAGAAGAGAAATAACTGGCGTGCTGTTTTGGACTCGGCCAAAATCGCTTAGGCGGTTACAGCGCCAATAAAGAAGAAAAGAAGAAGTGAAATTAAAAAACGACAGAAGGTAGATGGGAATGGCGGGGGTGTTTGAGCACGATTAAGATTAAGATGAAGATCAAGATAAGGTTCAAGATTAAGATTAATAATAAGACTAAGATTTACATTAATATTAAGATTTCGATTGAGCTTCAAATAGAAGTTGAGGCTAAGATTGAAATTGGGATGAAAATTAAAATTAAGATTAAGATGAAAATTGAGATTAAGTTTAAGATTAAGATTAAGATTGAGATTCAGATTGAGATTAAGGTTAAATTTAAGGTTAAGGTAAAGGTTGAGATTATGAGTATGAGTATGACAATTGAGTATGATTATGATTATGATTAAGATTAAGATTAAAATTAAGATTAAGATTAAGATGAAAAAGATGAAGATTAAAATTAAGATTAAGATGAAGATAAAGATTAAGGTTAAGATTAAGATTAGGGTTAATATTAAGATTAAGATGAAGATGAACATTGAGATGAGATTCAGATTAAGATTAATATAAGTGTTCATTATTATGCAGAAAAATACTCATACATGTAAGTAATAGGAAGAAGTTTCACTTCAATCGCGCGTGGGATGCACGTAAAACTTTTTTTTTAAGCTGAAACTCGATCAAAAATACGAACCAGATAAATGCTACGAACACTATTTATCCGGAAATAAAGTAAAATGTAGTATACAAATAAGGAGAAATACTAAAAATTGCATATCAACATCAAAGGCAAAACAGTATATGGCCACTTCTACAAAAAAGTTTTCAATTAGTATGTACAAAATTTCAGAAGAGGATATTTGTGCAACATGGCGTATGAGTAACACATTTTTTATTCATGTTAAAAACAGGGTTTGAATTGCTGACTGCAAAACACCATAAGCAACACTTTTTTGCTTTTTGAAGCAAGCAGCTTTTGATCATTTTCAATGCATATGCAACTGCTTAGCTACGACTAAGAAAAATAAATCAGCATCAGCAAACAGCAAAAGCGAAAGGAGATATGAAATCATTTGCTTCTGCTCACATCGCAGTTCGTTTTTGCTTACACAGTCAGCCGAAGCCAACAGTTCAGGAAAATTTGCTGTCATGATGTTCGACATGATGGAAATGCCCATATGTCGAAAAAATACCACTTTTGTGGTTGAAAGAAATTCATACATATTTTATTCTCGTACAATTTAAGAGGAATAAGCGGAAAGTAGTAGGCTTTAATACATATTCATTAATGTTAAAATAAAAAATTAAGTAAGTGAATGTAACTTTTTACAACAGAGGTATACATTTACTAGTGGCATAAATAATAGAAACACCATACTTAGCTAGCAAAGTATATAACAAGCACCATATAAATCCACATTTAAAACTTTTTACGAAAATTATGAAAATTATACAAATTTAAGCAATTTTCCAAAAAATTTCGAACTTCTTATTTAGAAATTTAAAAAAAAGTTTAGGTATGCAATCTTACAGCACAGTAATTTTTAGTAGGAAAAAGTACAAGTTTCAAGTGCCTTCAAAATACCGTTGACTTTTGATAATTTTTTTACTGACGGTGACAATTTTTTCTACACAAAGTATGTATGCTCGACCATTCCTTTTATAGGGAAGAAAATGCCTAGCAGCGTCAGGGAGAAAAATTATTAAAAATAAACACGTGTTCTTAGCCACATAAAACGTGTACCTCATCCTACTTAAATTAAAGGGGCTATAAAACTGCATACCTATATTTTTTTAAACTCTGAATAAAAAGTTTGAAATTTTTGGGGAAATTGTCAAAATTTGTTTGATTTTACAAATTTTTGTACAAATTTTGAAATGTGGATTTATACGATGCTTGTTATATAATTTGTTAGACTTAAAAAAAAACATTTAACATTAAATTAAAAAAAATATAGCCAAAACTGGTTATTTTTGCCACCAGTGCATGTAAAACAAGCTTGGGCAGTCTTAACGTATACGGGCAAAACATCATATAAATTGGCTAAGGTTTTCCAAAAACATAACATTAATACAGCATTTGGAACGAGGAACAATGTGGGGAGAATACTAAGAAGTAGCACAAACGAGGAAGATCCACTAGACAAGCAAGGTGTGTATAAGTTAACTTGCGAATGTCAACATAGTTACATAGGACAAACAGGGCGCAAGATAAAAACAAGATATCGTGAACATATAAGGGACTACAACAAAAAAAAGCTAAAACCATCTACCACACCGGAATCGAACTTCGCAAACCATATGGCAGAAAACCAATGTACACCAATGAAAATAGGAAAGACAGCCAAAGTTCTCCACGTACAGCACAAAGGACAACGCCTAAACGTATTAGAGAATATGGAGATATACAAACAAAAGACATTCGTCGGAAAAATAATAAATGAGCAAATAAACACCGCATCTGACATATTATTCGAACCACTCAGGCTAATATACGCAAAACAGGACAGAAACCCAGAAAATACCATAAACAATAGAACGCAGGTCTAAACTACAGAAACGAAGAGGAAGAAAATAACTGATTTTTACCTACCTGCGAATCCATGCAACAATTAATCAAGCTGACTTCTACCTGAGGATGCACACACGGAACAAAAACTACTGGTTGAACTAAAAAAAAATATAATCCGCTTAGACGTACCTAACTAAGAACCAACGACGATTAAACACGGCTATAAATAGCGACGGACAAACAGAAACTACTCAGAACGAAAAATGACACTGAAGATGGCACAACGCCGAAACCGGTTTGTCTCCAAACCAAAGTTGACAAGGGATGACGGAAAATCGTTCCACATTACATCATAAAACAAAAACGTTAAAATAAATCCAAATTTGCTCAAAAATTTTTGCATGTGTATATTCAACTAAGGCAATTTGTAATTAGTTGCTAAAAAACTCAAGTTCCTTTTGGTAACACAATTAACAAAAAAAATATTTAAATATAATTCATAAATTAATCAAAAATTTTTAGTCCTACTTAGTCTTATTCTTACTTAGTCTTACTCTATTTCACATGCTTCGTTAGAAATTATAATTCCCGAAAATCCCGGGATTCTGGGCAAACCATCCCGGGATTTTCGAGACTTAAAAAAGGCTGGGATGCCGGGAACAACATCCCTTTTGTCCTCAAATAAGTGAAAAAACATTCTCAAATGGGATTAAAAAACGGTGTATCGATTGATTTAGAGTAGAATAGGTCTTCAGCCGTGAATAACTCATTGAGAGGGGAGACCAGTATGTTTGCATGTATGTATTTATATAAAAAAAACATTTATTCAAGCAAAAATTGTGGGTAGGCAATGTGGCCAGCGTTGCCATAAGTGAAGATTTATCTTGAAAATGAAGATTTATTGTGCTGTTTTTTTATTACAAATCTTCAAAAACAGATTTTTTAAAAAGCTAAATTTTACACTGAAAATATTTTCAAAATAAAAATTTTTGTGTATGATGGAATGCAAGTCCTAGCTACCTCAAATTTGCACTTTGTTATACTAAAATTTAATGGTCTACATAACTGCATACCCTAAATCTTTCGAAGAAATCTAATTAAAAAACTCGAAATTTTAAACTTTCATTAAAAAATAATAAACTAAATAAACAAAAGAAAAATAGCCAAATCTTGCTTAACTGTCGCATACCAATGCATATAAATATTCGCGTTTTTTAATGTAGACACATATTTTATGCGTAGGTTTATTATTTGTAAAAATTTTTTTTTGATTGGACGAATGCCACAATGACATCCAGTATATGGTCAGGCTCCTGATGTGTGGAGCCTTAAACAGCCAGGTTGTACTTTGTAATTTATGTATACGTTGAAAAAATTTTTTATAGCAGATTTGTACTAAGTTTGTGTTGCATCAAGTTCCCCCGACGACGTGAGTGCGAGCGGAAGCGCAACAAAAAGAAAAATTGACAAATGCCAAAAACATTCTAACATATATGCAATTACTGAAAACGTAACAGCATGGTATTTGTAAAACCATAGACTTAGAAAACAAACTGTGCTACAAATTTTGTGATGCCACGAAGGCAATATTAATTTTTAGTTTAAGTTGATATAAAAACGGCTTTATAACTTAAAATTGTTAATTTTTTTTAATCAACCTAATAAAGGATATACATATACAGCCCTAAAGCCAATATTGAATTATGTGTTTCTTTGGAGGTATTTTTAAATGAAGATTTCTTGGGGGAAAAAAGATTTTTTTAGCTTTAAAATCTTATTTTGAATTTTTTTTTGGAAAAATTAAGATTTTTAGGGGACTTTCTCTGGCAACACTGACTGTGGCCAATAGTAATCATCAATTACCACCTCTGCATGGTTGTAAGCCAAGCACAAGCAGAGTCCGTAAAAATCTGCGGAAGCAGTGTCCGGAGGATGCATCAGACTAGGCTGAGCATACTTTAAACTGCCATCAAATTGTAACTTAAGAAAGTTGTATTACATGGCAGTGGAGAAGTGCATGTGCAAAAATTTCATAAATATAATGAAGGAAATTTTCGCAAATGCAGCATTACATAGCATGCATTTAGGCGCCTGGGCGTGTACATGTGCTGCAAAATCGGCTAACCGTCCGTTTTTGGCCAATAATATCATCGGTAGAGTTATGAATAAAGGAGATAAAGTCGCGTCAAAATGTGTCGACAAATTTTATTGCCAAAATGTGACATAGCGAAACCCAGCCTTTATGCGACTTTCTTCGAAATAGAGTAAATCAGTCGATAAAAAACATTCTTCTCGAGACTTTTCCAAATCGTTGGTTTTTAATATGCAAGCCCGTCGTGAAATCAAGAAAGTTATAGTTTGGTTTTTACTCATAATTACTATGTAGTATTTCTTTAAAATAATTGAAATGTGATGGCTAAATATTCAACGCCTAAGTGAGATGAATGAACGTAATTTAATAAATGTTAAAAATGTGTAATGAAAAACTTTAATTAAAATCCATCCGCAATATTTTTTTTATTATTACAATCCTGCACCTAATTTTCAAACTTAGAAGCTGAAATTTTAAAAGGGGAAAAAGATTTCCAGCTCTCTAGGCATGTATTTCTACAAACATATATTAGATGATGCTACGTTAGTTAATATTAGCAAAAGAATGCCAATAATGATTACGCATAGGGTGTAAGTATGACATACATATGTATGTACATATGTGCTATACTATATACGATTACGTTTTATGAATTGGTCGTAAAACAAATCGATGACTGTGTTGCGCTCATTGATAATAAAAACACACAGTAGATACGATAATATTTTCGCTCTATAATTATAAAGTTAGTTTGTACAGTGATAACAACAATTCCGAATGTGAAAAACTGAAAATCGGTGACACATATTTCTCAGAAGTCAAGAGATATCTACCTTGGATAACAAAAAAAAGAATGCAGAAGGAAACTTGCAACAGTTAGTTTTTATTTTCATTTCTTGAGTTTTTTTTTATCTTAGAAGCCTTCCACGAGAATGCCCTTGAACAACTTTAAATAACGAAGTCAGAAATATACCTAAATTTGTACAAAAAAGGAAGAAACTTACCAACAATTACAGGACTATATCCATTCTCCAGTGCCGCTTCTTTTGCCGATATACGAAAGTAGGTTTCACAAATTCCTTGAACTGAACCCGCGAAGGTCAGTATCAACACAAAGGTACGCAAACGTGCCAATTTGAGGCACCGCGGACCATTACAGCAGCCAAATAATTTTATGCCACAATCAACACTATCTGTGAAGAGAAAAA
>JAPVRG010287073.1:6899-17877 GCA_029783565.1 Rhagoletis cerasi
TTATAGCTACATATATGAACGCACGCTGTTTGGTCCACCAATACATACGCGTACGAACAACAGCGGAAATTTTATCTACCTAGCATACGCGGATGCGAACGTTATGGATTTGTTTTATGCTTCACATCCGCGAACGAGAATCAATAGAGAATATTTGATACGTTCCCGTTCGCGTATAAAATCATAAATGTAGGTACGCGAACGTTCATATATGAATATTTCCGTACCCTGTTTGTAAGTAATTCAGATCCAATTACCATGCGAAATATGAACAAATCGCTGTCGTCTCTAATTTTAATCGGAAATTTATCGACCTCAGCTGTCAGAGCAAAAGAGAATAGAAAAACTCAAAACAAAGAAAGGGAGGAAATAAAGGAAAAAATAAAAAACAACAATGAACTGACAAATCGAATTAAGAATGTGCCGTGTGAATGGGGTAATTCATGATAGTAATTGGATGAGCGAACAAAGTAATTGAGGGTGCCGTGGGAAACTGCTATTAGAAACTGCTTATAACTATGTGAAGTCGATTCCACCTACAAGTATTGAAGCCGAACGTGCGTTTTCCGTCGCTGGGTATATGTATAATAAAATAAGGTCGAATTCTAAAGACGATACCATAAATACTTTATCATTCCTTCGGATATATTATCAAAAAGGTCAATCTAATAAGAAATAAATACGTAAATTTTCTAAATAAAATCGTCTTTTTTACATATCAATTTTGAATATAGGCATTTCTCCAATGTCGAATGCGACATTCGTACGCATTCAATGTGAAAAAAAAACATATACCAAAACATTATTTTATTTTAACAAAAGGCGAAAGTTATAGCACTTGATTAGCATTATGATTGGTGCTAAGGTTGATTTTGGCCAATTGTTCGTTTTCAAGATAATTACAAAAAATCAAGACATTCGACAAAAACAGAAGCCGCTTTCAAAGCAAAAAAATCAAACGATTATTTCAGAGAAACTTGAAGAAATATATTAATGCGACTAATTTTAAAATGTTATGCGTTGATGTATCTTAATAATGTCTTTTATTTTATTCAAAAATATTAAGTAGTTTATTTTTAATTAAATTTTAATCACAGTCGCACGCGAAATGTTCTTCCATCATTATATTTTTGTTAATATTGCCTTTAAACGAATTTTTAACGCAGAAAGAACATGAATTTTATATAGAATATAATTTATATTTTGACTTCAGTGCCACCTAGCGGGTCAATTTTGGGAAATCTCTGACTTACAATGTTTCAACTACATATGCCAAATTTGAACCAAATCGGGCCATAAATACGGGTTTTCAAAATATCTTGACACTTATCTGTCTGTTTACATAACCAGCATATATTACAATAAGCAGTTAAATCGGCCCATAAATACGTTAGATATATGACTTTTGTTTTTTCTTCGCGGATGACATTCTGGTGGAAACGCCCATATATCTGTTTAGAGGAAATAATATGATTTTATTTCAGTCCCGCAAATTGATTGATGATCTCGATCCCGCAGGCTTGCGGGATTGGGATTTTTATGCGGGATTGGATTCCCTAACCACAACGCTATAACTAAAAACACCAAAAATGCGAGTAAAAAGCTTCAAAGTTTTTAGTTAAGATTTCCGTATAGAACGAAAACAAATAAAACCGTCCGACAAAATTAAACCTTTTTTGCACCCATGAAGAAATCAAGCATTTTCAAAAAGTAGAGACAAAAACAAAGAACCCGTATTTTGTCGATTTTCTAGATCAAGTCATTTATGGTTTCTATGGGGAAAAACAATCCTCTACAACCCCTATGCTGAATCAGTCAATAGAATTGTGATTTTTCAAACTTCGTATCCAGGCGTTTTTGCGGTTGCTGATTACGAATCTGAAGTCAGTTTTTAAAAATTCAAAATGGCAAATGCAATATGGCGGATGATTTTTAAAAAATTTTCAGACTTTTATGAAATTTTATACCCAAAGATGCGCTAAGTTAGCGAAACGTTGGGCATAAAATGAAGTAGAAAGCGAGAGTTTTCACTTGCACTTGCCCATGATAGATCAACCAAGCCTACGAAAATATTGCAGATTTTTCAGTGGTTGATTACAAAACTGAAACCAGATTTTCAAAATTTACGCGTGGTTTAATGAAGACTGGCTGATAGGATCGTCCGCATTCGCACACCGGTGTACAGGTAATTCAGTGTTCTTAAAAAAATTATGTGGGGTATTACATGCAAAAAGGCGACAGAAAGAAGAAATTTGCGAATAACTCCTCCCTGATAAGCAAACAATTTTCAGATAAAAGCGTCACCGTTTTTGAAATTTGAAATTTTTTTTAATTAAAAAAAATCGAGATTTTTCATGTATTTTGTTTAACAGCATGTAAATTAAAAAAACAAAAACAAAATTTACTTAGTATAGCCCTGTTTGTACATGCAGTTAAAGAAAATACATGAAAAGGCCTGATTTTTTTAATTAAAAAAAAAAAACGGTGTCGAAAACGGTAACACTTTTACCTGAAAAATTTTTGCTTATCAGGGAGCTCACTCCCCACCTACCTTCTCCTCAAGTTTGTCGTGGTACTTCTTGGACACCCCATATAATAAATGTTTTACGATTTATGTATGTGCCTTACAATTTTATGGAATAAATTAGAAGAGAAAAATATGCATCTACCAATGCCGAAAGTTAAAATCCTTAAAGCAAAAAAAATTAATTTGGCGCTCACATGTTTCTACATGTTTGCCCGTGCTTCTCCTCCCAGTACACAATATGTAAAATAGCACAATTTTCTGTTCGAAAGGCAAATTTCCGAAATTACAAAATTAATAATTTTTTTTCCGTCAGTTCAACGATATACATACATAAGTTTGAAAACAATTTTTTATTATCGTTATTGCTTGTGAATTTTTATGTATGTAAGTGCATGTTGTGCGAAATCAAATTCAAAGTTTGAGATGGAGCATGACGAGACATGTAAGTATTATTGTTGTATTCAAAGTTTTTTAGAGGTTGAGTACTTATTACCTAAAAATTAAACTCATTTTAACATCACATAAAAAAATTTTATGGATTTAAAATTAGCTTTTAAAATTTTGACCCCTTTGAAATACTAAACAATCTCTTTATTCATATATTATAAGTTATTTTAATTTATTTAAAATTGCGCTATTTTGCGCTTTTTCTAATGAACTAATGTAAGAAAAAAGCCATCTGTGTGCAGTTTTGTTATTAAGAAGGAACAAGAGAAACAAAATGAAATGCACTTTCCAAACAGGTAGATGACTAAATAGCATAGTAAATTTGCATTATAGTTCGTGAAAGGGTTAAAAAATGTTGATCGTGAATGAGTTAATTTACGAGAGTTAGCCCCCTTTACGCTATTCTAACGGTTTTTGATTCAAATAGTACGATTTTGAAACCCTCTTTAATTTCGCACAGAAAAAGCGATCATTTGACCTATTGTGCCATTATTGTTTTTCAGCCGCGTAATTGCTATTCGTACCTTGTCGTAGTCAGGCGGTGCGGTGTCGGGTTCCTCTTCTCCACTATTTTCAGCGCTGCTGCCATTCAATAGAGTAGAAAAGTGTTCCCTTCATAATTTAAGTATATTCTGGACATCGGTCACTAGGTCGCTATGGTTGTTCTTAGAGGAGTTCGCCCCGGTCTTGAAACCTTCTGTAAGTCGCTTAACTCTCTGGTAAAATTTTGGGTCGTTTTTCCTGTCGGTCAGCATTTGATGCTTTTCGCACTCACGTATTTCGGTCTCTCTCTTCTTATTGCGGCTAATACGTCTCTCTTCCCTCCTCAGCTCCCTATAACGGTGCCACATAGCTCGAGTTGCGTCCGATCGCAGCGTGGCCCTATAGGTGACATCTTTTTTCTCTGCAGCCTCGTGGTATTCCTCACCATACCAGTTGCTCTCTTGGGCTCGCTGAAATTCGAATAGCGGGGAATGTGTAGCGAATAAATCGGCCGTCTGTTGTGATTGAAGCTTTTCGACTTTCAGCTTTTCTTGCATTGTTGGACGCACATTTTTTGCTGCACAGAGGCGGGTGCGTATCTTGGCTGCAACAAGATAGTCGTCCGAGTCGATTTTTGGCCCTCGGGGTGTACGTACGTCTAAAACACTGGATGCGTGCCTTCCGTCTATCACAACATGATCGATTTGGTTTCTTGTTTTTCAATCTGGACACAGCCATGTAGCTTGATAGATCTTTTCATGCTGTAACCTAGTACTACCATGTCTTGGGCCCCGGTGAAGTCGATCAGCCTCAGTTCGCCAATTCGGTAACTTCGAGAAAATATTAAGCTTTAAAATTAGAAGAGGTTATTTCGCTTTTTTTATTTACTTGTTCGTGTACGACCGCATTAAAAAAATATTTCACCCATGAATAACAACAACATTGAAAGCATTATGATGCCAAAACAAGGACAGAAGCATTATTTAGCACATCAAATAAGACGCACAAATTAGGTATATATGTATGTAGGTACAATACACAATTTATGACTGTTTAAACATGTGTCGAATATGCGTAACTAATTTTTGTTTAATGGCCGCTAGTAATTTGGCGGTTTAGTGGCTGCGGGAGCAAACTAATTTGTATCTAAACACAAACACTTGCTAGATTAAATACCGTCACATGCTGAAGATATGCAAATGTTCATATGCATGTAGATATGTGTGTATGTGCATAAAAATGTACGATATGTGGATATGTATTCTAAGTAAACAATGCCCGGAACACCTCCAATGCTTGCTTTTGCATTCCCATATTTTGGGCGAAATGAAGAGAGTCCAATCAAGACAAATCAAAACTATATTTTGAAAGCAGAAAAGCGATAGTAACAACAACTATGCAAACACAAATATACAAACAAATATGCAAATATGTGCGTAATACCATGCAGGAAAAAACCCCGAACTAGGAAAACAAATTTGTAGTTCAACACTAGTTCTTTATCGGCACAAACGAACCAATCCGATAGTAACTAGATCCACATCAGTCCAAAAGCAGCGAAATGTGGTACTTTTACAAAACTATTTTAGAGTGAAAAGTTGCTAAGTCCACTTTTTCTAAAAAAATATATTTTGATGAAAAAGACGAGAAAAATTAAAAATGCATCGTTTTCTAAAAGATCTAACAACCTGTTTTATTTCTGACCGTTTCTAATCAGTGGTACGCAAATTTACTAAGTCCGAAATAGTCACAGAAAATGTTATAAGTTCCAAGGAGTATACAAATTTTCCATTAGAAATCTATATCTAAGGTGACGAATTTAGAACTGGTTCGGAAAAATTTAAAAGGTATGCAGCGGGTGGCGATTGACACTTCCTAGGATATCGCAATGTTAACCTCGCCCGTTGATAACCTGCAAAAGAGAATTAACGCGTACTAGTCATGGTTGTAAATGCTTTAGAATAGATGCAGTTCGGTATACGTAGTTCGTTTCCCTACTGGGTATGTATAGTGCGGTCTGCATGTGTGTGGCGTGGTAAAATGAACAACAACATTGGAGACCAACAAATATAAAACCATTGCCATTGTTGGTTAAGCGGAATATCAACATTAGATGCATACATATGAACATATGTACATTAGAGTGTGTCAAAAACACTATTTTTGGAAATTCACAAACGCTACCTCAAAATATTGTTATTTGGCATAAAAAAAGAGACACGTATTTTTTTGTTTTGAAAACAAACTTTTTTAGAGGTCGTTTTTTCATAAAAAGTAGATGCTCTCAATTTTTTTTTCGTGACATGTTAAAGTGCAGCTTAAAAATATGTTTTTACATGTAATTATTCTAGTATTATTGGAGATGATTCCCTAAATTACATGTCTGTATTGGACAGTTAGAACGGGCCTGGCGCCCGAAAATATGCTTTCGAGAAGGGAATGCTATTATTAAAACTCTGATACTGAACGTTTTACGCATGACAACGAGTTAAAACTCGACACCAGGCTGTTTTTGTGATCGCTGATTACAAATCTGTAGTCAACTTTTCAAAATTAAAAATGGCGGATCCAATATGTCGATCACTTATTTAAAATATGTTTTGATTCTCTCGAAACTTGGTACTCTGGAGTTTCCAGATTTGCTGATTACGAATCTGAAGTCAACTTTTCAAAATTAAAAATGCCGGATTCAATATGGCGATCACTTTTTTAAAAAATTATTGGATTCTTTCAAAACTTGTTACTCGTTTTAATTTTAGTAATTTTTTAAAAATTTAATAGCCATATTGGAACCGCCATTTTGAATTAAAAAAAATTGATTTCAGACACGTAATCAGCGACCCCAAAAACTCCCAAGTGCCGAGTTTCGAACAAATCCAGTAATTTTTTTTTTAAATTTATCGCCATTTTGGATCCGCCATTTTGAATTTAAAAAAACTGACTTCAGATTCCTAATTAGGGAACCCAGAAACGCCCGGTAACAAGTTCCAACCCATGAAAATGCTTAAAACGTTCAGTATTCACGTTTTAATTTTATAATTTTTTTTTTTAAATTTATCGCCATATTGGAACCGCCATTTTGAATTTTAAAAAATTGATTTCAGATTCGTAATCAGCGACCCCCAAAAACTTCCAAGTGCTGAGTTTCGAACAAATCCAGTAATTTTTTAAAAAAGGTATCGCCATTTTGGATCCGCCATTTTGAATTTTGAAAAACTGACTTCAGATTCCTAATTAGGGAACCCAGAAACCCCCCGATAACAAGTGCAAACCCATAACAATGCGTAAATCGTTCAGTATCAACGTTTTAATTTTAGTAATCTCTTTTCGAAAGCATATTTTCGGGCACTAGGCCCATTCTAACTGTCCAAAAACAGGCATGTGATTAAGGGAATGTTCCCCAATAATACGAAAGTAATTACATGTAAAAACAACCTTTTTAGCTGCATTTTAACTTGTCACGAAAATAAAAAAATTGAGAACATCAGCGTTATTATAAAAAACCGACCAGCGTGACCTCTAAAAAACTTTTTTTTTTAAATAAAAAATACGTTTCTCTTCTTTTATCACAAATAACAATAATTTGAGGTAGCGTTTATGAATTAAAAAAAAATTTTGTTTGAACCACTCTAATGTACATACATACATATGTAGTTGCGTATGAGCTTATACCCAGTGGTAGAAGGTAATGTTTGGTAATGCATAAAGTGATTGATAGTTCCTATATTCTATGCACGAAAAGATGCACGAATTTCTCTACAGCGATATCATACGAAAGTAATGTTTTGCGTGTCGCTTTATAAAACTACTAGCTGCCCAGTATGCGACGTTGTACGCATTTTTTAAATGCTACTTCGAAATGCACAACATTTTTGATTTTGTCATTTAAAGGCAGTAATATGGTTTGATTGTCGGCATTTCCAGTTCTTGATAAAGCAACGTAGAATTGACCATGTGTAAAGCATTCATAGCGCAAATCAATTCCCACAAATGGAAAATTTGGCCTTGAGCTTTGTTAATTGTAATAGCGAATGAAACCTTTACAGGAAACTTAAGACGTTTGTACTGAAATGGCACGTCTGTTGGAATCATAGGTATACGTGGAATATACGCTATTTGTCCGGCTGCTGATCGTGTAAGAATATTGCATTCTATAACATTGCTATAAAATTTTTGTACTACCAGTCGTGTGCCATTACAAAGTGCGGATGGTCGAAGATTACGTAACAATATAACTGGAATCCCATTTGTAAGAGTTAGTTTATGGGGCGGTAAGCCAGCCGTGTTTAACCAATTTAAGAATTCAGTAGGGCAGTGGACGACATCTTCAAGGTTAAGTACTGTGTTGATGGAAGCATACTGTTTAATTTCTCTACCAATTGTTTGCATTGCGATGCTATTAATCTCAGTAAAACAAACAGTAACATTCCTTGGTGAGAAAATTGCTCTCTCGCATAGCCAGTTGTATGGTTTGCTTAAAATATTTTCAATATCTGGATACACTTCATAAATAAGATCGTTTACCATCCCTGGAATCTACAGTGACGTATCCATCGATATTTTGCATACTTCCATTTCCAATACTAAGCACGGATTCAAGGAACTCAGAACCAATCCTAATAAGATGGACTCGGATATTTGTCCGCAAATGCAACTTCTTAATATCATGCCACAAAGCCGCTGTTTTAAGGCACGCTTTGGTGATGTCCGCTCGGGTACCTTTTGCTACGACTGGTAAGGTCTGCCGAAAGTCTCCTCCGAAAAGAAAAGTTACGCCACCAAAAATTTTATCACAGCTTCTTAAATCTCTTAAAGTGCGGTCGACTGCTTCCATATGAGCACAGTTAGTCATAGTGCACTCATCCCACAGTATAAATAGGGCTCCCCGTAAAACTTTTCCCAGTGACCATTTTTTCGAATGCTGCAAAAAGTTTGCTCCTGCATACATACATTTAATGGCAATTTGAATGTGGAATGAGCAGTTCTACCAACTGAAAGCAAAGTTGCTGCTATTCCTGATGATGCTACAGCTATTGCAATGCGTCCAGTTGATCTCTCATAAGTCAATAGAAGATTCATCAGAAAAGTTTTACCTGTACCACCTGGTGGGTCGAGGAAGAATGCTTCGCCTTTGTTTTTTCAATACTCTGAGTCACTTTTTCATATACCACTTGTTTCTGTCTGGGACAAATTTTTCAAAGTTTTCCCGCAAGTATTCTTTTAAAAGGTTTTGGTCGCATTGGCAAATTACTTTCGTAAATGCATTCAAGGGCGATAATCTTATCCTTAGAAGCAAATGGTAATCCAGGATTATTGAGCCGCTGGCGTTCATTAAACTAAATGACTTCGTAGAAGTATTGCCGGAATGTGGTCCATAAGGGCATGCAGTTTGGCGGCTGGCAAAAGTTGTTATAATAGAGAACAGTTCCTTAAGATGTGGTGGTGACTATAATAAGGCAGCTTCTTTGAGAGTGTCATTCCAATGCTTATAATTTTCTAAAAGACCAAGCTCTTGTCAAGCAGCTTGGAAAGTGGGACAAACAGTGCCATTCACCGTTCAGTCCCTGGTCCAATTCCCGGAAAAAAAGGATCTTATATGATAAAAAGCGTACCAAATTTTAAGCAAATTGGACCACAAATACGATTTTTTCGAATAGATCGGCCCCTGGTCCACTTCCCGGAAAAAAAGGATCCAGAAAGAAGTAAAAAAGTTTTGGCCGAAAACATGGTTGCTGAAAGCTATTTATATAAAAAATTTCATGAAAATCGGATCAGCCGTTCGCGAGATTACCTGTTACAAAAAAAGGAACTTCTCTTTATAAAATTAGTATAGATAGTATAGATAAATATAATTTATACCAACCAACAAGTTGGTAGTCGAAGACGCTACCATTCGGCTACAGCAGCTGTTGAGATAACGTGGGAAAAATACCTACCTTCATACTAAAATTTGTTCCAAATCTTTTTGTTTTTTTATTGTGGCTCCAAAACCACACATTACCCGCTCGCTTATATTGCTTTGCATCTAGTAGTTGTTAATCTTTTCTTGGTAGAAGAAGGTAATGCATTCCCATTTTGCCACTGGGTAGGTATGTACGTACATAGTTATAGCTACACTAGCTTATCCCTAAAGCGAAACATCTACAAATTTATCATTTAATTTTTTGGTAAATCATTTCAACGCTTTTTATTTGAAGAAAAATAATCAGTGGATTTTATGTCGACGCTTCAATTGAAATCGCACGAATCGCATTAATGAGCGTGTGGCGATGGCCATGCCTGCGAAAATAGGTTGTTTTCAGTTGGTTAATGGCTGCCAGCTATGTATGTATGTATGTATGTACATATGCATAAGTTGCTGTTGCTAATGTTTGGTGTTGATCTGGGTGGGTGGTATCGCCACCATTAATACTCGTATCATCATTGTTGTCGTAATCTTGTGGTGGATGGATGCCTCTTTTTATGGGTATGCATATGCACGAGGATATACATATATGTACATATGTAGATATGTATGTATATATTAATCTCTCATATATGTACATACACACATAAATATGTATATCCATTTTAGTATCCGTGCACCTACTTACATATGTATGTATGTATGTACATACACATGTGTCGCTGTGCTTGAGCTACGCGATTGGTGATATGATATTTATTGCTTGTACGATGAATGAATTGGCCGAAGTGTAATTGAGTTTTAGTACTCCTAGAATTTAATGACCAAATCATAAACTTCGATGATCCTTTCATTGCTTCTTTTGGAGTTCCTTAAGGGAGTATTTTAGGACCTTTGCTTTTTGTTTTGTTTATTAACGATGTCAGCAGTTGTTTTGCATTCGCTAAATTTTTACTCTATGCGGATGACTAAAATGTTTTCAGCAGTAAATATCTTAATGAAATTAATAAGCTTTAAGTGGAACTTGATAATCTGCCTTCATGGTGTATTAAATCTAAACTTTCATTGAATTTAAAAAATGCTTCAAAATCGCGGTTGAGAAAATTCGCAATGTTTTATCGACAAATTACAGTATTTCTAATACTCTGTTAGAAACTGGCGAGGCAATGAAAGATCTCGGCATTATTATACCTTTCATGAACATGAAATGGTATATTAACTTTGGTCCGAGCCTAAAAAATTGTAAGTACCAGAAGGAGCAGAGATAGACCCATCAATAAGTATGCCGATATGATCAGGTTGACGAGTTGAGTTCATTAAGCCATGTCCGTCTGTCCGTCTGTCTGTTTGAACGCAAACTAGTCCCTCAGTTTTTGAGATATCGCGATGAAATTTGGTATCGAGATGTATTTTTGTATTATATTAGACATTTGTCAAAAAATCAGTAAGATCGGGCCACTATAGCATATATCTCCCATACAACCGATCGTTCAGATAAGAGGTTTATGGCCATTTCTCCCTCAGTTTGGAAGATTAAACCATGAAACTTGGTAAGATATTTGTTAATAGATCATCAAATGTTTGTTCAAAAAATCAGTAAGATCGGAGCTATATAT
>JAPVRG010287078.1:1839-13602 GCA_029783565.1 Rhagoletis cerasi
TGCAGAGCCAATTATGAACGACAGATCAAGTTACGAACGAAATACGATTGAACTTTTAGTGGGCACATTCTTTAAATTCAAGGTGGTACAAACAACTTCAAAACAAATTCCAAAAAGTTGTTCCCCTTTTAAACATTTTCTATAATTTATCCTTAAACTATTCAGTGTCACGTACGTTGTTTTACAGTTATGTATATCATTATATATGCATTTCGCAAAGTTTTCCATTGAATATCCAACTTTGAGCAGCTTGTTGCGAAATTCGAGAATTTAAACAGAAATCTGTGTATATAACAGCAGAAAACCATAACAAAATAAAAATAGAAGTGAAGCAGCGAAAAGCTATCAAACGAAAGGTTACAGTGAAGTTTGAAACACAATGAAAACGACGGGCTACAGACCACAGCTGTCAAATTATTTTAACACGTACTCTTATGTAGATAATTATTTTGGAAGCGGCAGAGCTACACCACAGCCGTGGTTGTGGCCAGATTAGATCTATTTCTATTTTTTGAGCGACAGATAACGTTCTTCCTCTTTTTTTATGTCAAATTCATACAAATTCATGATGTCGCTGCCGCGTTCAAAAAATTCATGTCGCCAACGACAAAGCGTTTAGATAATGAAGATAACAACTTCGTAGCTGTGGTCCGCAGCTCGTCGATTCCAATGTGTTCGGACTCTGATTCTTATGTACGATTATTATATACATACATATATGTCGGTACCAGGTTGACCGAGCTTTGCTCTGAGTGCACATACTTTTTAAAGTTTTCAAGGTTTGGGGAAAAAATAATGGGCATTTGGATAGCGCTAATCTATGAATAACTATTTGTCAATGTAATATTGGTAATGGAATTTATTATTTAATATAACACTTGACTAACGGGTAGGTATAAGCCATACAAGTATGTATATTGATATAAAAATTTTATCAATGCGTTCATATTTTAGCCTAATAAATATATACCTTAGTATTCAGTGAAACAAAATGAAAATAAAAAACTTTGGAAAAAGTATTTTGATGAGTGTTGGACTGGGCCAAAATCGCTTAAGCGGTTTCAGCGCCAAACAAGAAAAATATTGTCAATATTTAAGCCTACCACAGAATTCTATATAGAGAATATTTTGAAAATAAATTTAAAGTTTTAACTTAATAGATTAAATAAATATCTTACTTTAAAATTAGGTGGCAACCGTATTTAGAAATTCTCCACGTTTATGAGTACATAGTTTGAGTGTATATATGTGTACTTACTTGGCGTGTTTTGTTTGACGTGAAATTTAAGCTATTAGCTTATTTTGCATGAAGACATAATTATATTGGCTAAGTTTTCCATATTGCATACAAAATAAGTTGGTGGCTTAAATTTCTGATCAAAAAAAAACGCCTACTGTGTATATATAAATACAAAAAAATGCTCGTTAAAATTAATAAGAAAAAAAATTGTATTACAAAAAAAAAGTGGCAACCCTAGTCGAAAATATTTCTCGATTAAAGTTCTCAAACTACCTCTACCTTTCATTTGATGTCCACATTAAATTGTTTTATTTAAATTTTGTTAAATCGAAAATAAGTGGCAACCTTGCACTAATATTCGAAAGGAAAACAACTTACTATATAGGCAAGGAATTGTTGAAAAGCTTTCTTTTAGTGTCCATAAATAGTAATATTGTGTCCTAACTTTCTTACCAAAAAAGTTAAACAATTATACGATGGAAAATAGGTGGCAACCCTATCAAACCCCTTTCTGAATTATGGATTTTTAAAATACTTTCCATTTGATGCCCATATTAAATTTTTTTATTTTATTTGTATCGAATTGCAAATAGGTGGCAACCTTATACGAATATTCTCGCAGATAATACCTATCTAAATAGTAGATAGCCTTAAAATACAAAATATTATCTGAATAAAAAATTTCATCAAAATCATTAGAGCCGTTTCCGCGAAACCTATGGATATACAGGGTGTGGAAACGAGTGGCAGGCCAGGTCATCATAGTTATCAGAAAAATATAAAAAAAATATAAAAAAAATCTGTCTTGTATTTTTTAAATTATAGGCGTTCAAAAAAAACCAAAAAATCTACTCTCTGTGATGGTTTTTTAATTACCCTGACTAAAAATTTCTGCTTTTTCTCAATTTTATTTTTATTATGTAATTCTGAGTAATGCTGCTGTAAATTGCCGTCTAAAATTTATAGCCAACTGCTCTAGCTTGGAAGAAAATTACACTTTTTGTCCAAAAAAAATTTTAAAATTTAATGCTTCGCCCAATTTTCACTGGCTGTACTGAGAAAAAATGTATTACACTAGTTTGGCAAGTAACTTTGAAAGTTGGCGCAATTAATAAGGATTCCAAAATTGTATGACACTTGCTAGATTGTTTCTTAAATTATGGACAATTGTGATTTTTGTAAAGAAATACAGTTTTCAAAATTTTTTTCTTACTTAAAACGATTGTAGTGTACCCAAGACTTTCATTGAAGCCGTAACTTTTAAGGTAATTCTAGTTTGAGTGAAACGGAGAGTCATTTTATGAAATGTGAGCGACACAGAGTGACGCCACTTTGTCCTGGCGTGTCACCCGTTTCCGGCTTGACGTCGACTTCTGGGGCACCCTGCATTTATAAACAAGAATTGCTCGTTTAAAAAAAAAAAAACAGATTAGGCTGGTACGAATTTTTTTTTCAGTCACCCCACAAATGAAGAATATCGACATTTTTTTATTATGAATCGGTTATATCAGTTATATCATATTGCGAAAATACATTTTTTTGTAGAATTGCTATAAAATCGTTAAAAATTAATATTTTTTTTTCAAATAAAGCTATTTCCTTTCAGACAATAAAATTATGATCCATATTCAACTTCAAATTTTTACTAGCTAGATACTTTTGCATAACCCATCTCATTTCTTAGATCCCGAAATTAGTTTCATTAGATGCTCGTAACCATATCACGCACGTTTTGAAAAAATAGTAAATAAAATTTGAGAGTTAAATTTTCATCAGCATTATATTGTTGGAAAAATTTTGAAGGGAAACATTTTATATTTAATATTTTTTAACGATTTTATAGCAATTCTACGAATAAAATGTATTTCCCCCATATAAAATGTATGGAAAACTTCAAATAAATGGAATTTAATGTTCATTATTCACTAGAGCCTTCATTTCTCAACCAATTTGATCAATTATTTTATAAAATGAAAACTTATAAAATTTGCAAGAGACTAGTTTAGCCGGATTTTTGATTTTTTATTTGTTTACATTAAATTTTTAGTGCAAAATGCAGAAAATGTGGCAATTTTGAAATGGATCGATTCTCCTGTTCCAGTTAATAAAATTTTACACAGTAAAAACTAGTTTAAAACAAATGTAAGGGTTCCCCCAAAATTTTACAAAAAAAATTTGAAATATTTAAAAAAAAATGTTCACCAAAATAAAAAATTTTGAGTCTTCAGAAAAATTTTGGATATGCAGTTTTATAGACCATTAAATTTTATTACAATAAAGTGCAAGTTTTAAGCGGCTAAGAGTTGGCGTTGATTTTTAATAATTTTTTTTTTCGCTTTTAATTCCCATTTAGCATGCAGATGTGCTCGAAATGTAAGCGAAAAAAATTATTAAAAATCAACGCCAACTCTTAGCACTTGAAACTTGCATTATAAAACTGCATATCCAAAATTTTTCTGAAAACTAAAAATTTATTTTTTTATTTTGGTGACAATTTTTTTAACATTTCAAATTTTTCTTGTGAAATTTTTTTTTGTTTTGGGGGAACTCCACAGTTGTTTTAAACTCGTTTTTATTGTGTAACATTTATTAAATGGAACAGGAGAATCGATCTTCTTCAAAATTGACACTTTTTCTGCATTTTGCACTAAAAAATTTAATGTAAGCAAATAAAACATCAAAAATCGGGCTCAACTAGTCTCTTGCGAATTTTATAAGCATTCATTTAAAAAACAATTGATGAAATTGGTTGAGAAATGAAGGCTCCAGTCAATTATGAACTTTAAATTCCTTTTATTGACCACTGTGCGACGGCACGGTTAAATATTAACAGATTTCAAAAGAAAAAAAAATACGGGTCTCCTTATTTTCCAATTTCTATAACTCTGGAGATGGCAGCAGGAAAATTCCAAAGATAATTTTTCTATGATTTTTTGGACCACTCTAATGTAGATATGTACACGTGGGTGTATGTTATACAGTTCAAATGTGTAAGCATTTACATATTTATTTTATGAGAAGAGGATCGAAGTATGAAGGACACTATGTTTGTAAACACATCAATATAAGCATTTTGTCCTTTACTCAATGCCACCACTGACAAGGACATCGTTGGGAGTTTATATAAAAAAATATACAAATGTATGCAAGTGTATGAAAGTGTTGCTTATAGCAAAATAAAAAAAAAAACTTGCGAGGGTTGAAATGAATGCGAGATACGTATGTATGTATGTTGAAAGCATAATGGCTGATTACATGAACTTCAAACATATTTATATACATATGTATCTACGTGCATATGCACATAGAAGAGTTGGAGCAATGGGGAGCTAAAAAAAAGTGAGTAGGTATCTCGCAACTGAGAGCTCTGCGAAAAGTATTTTCCATTATATTTTTCTGTTATCCTTGATACTGCGTCGTAGCGTTTTCCCCAGTTTAAGGAATGCTTGAAGCAACTGAGATCTGAGAGTACTTATTTTTATAGGAATGTATGCCACGAACTTGATGTACATAGACTTTAAAAAAAAGGACGACTCTGCTGTGTTTTGACTGGGTGTATCGATTTGTTTACATTAATGAACAGGAGCATATGTATTAAGTATTTGTATAAATGTGCGAAGAAAGAGAAATAAATATGCACCTTTTAAGTGGATTATGTAGACTTCTATATATGTAAGTATATTAAATTCACAAAATTCCATTACGCCTACACAGGCCAGCAGTTCCCTACACCTACACACATGAAAGTAGTCAATGAATTTGTAAAATGAACAAAATAAATGATGTAGAAGTTCCTGCAACGTACATATGTACGTGTATTAGAAAATGATTCGACGCATAGGCGTCTCACAGTTATGGAAGCATGGTTTTGTTTACAAATATTTCGCGCACAGGCCAATTAAAATCCTGATAGGCACTAGTCGTTGGTGAAGGCGTATACGCAACCTACATACATACATATTTCGTAGAACTTTGAACTTTTCGTTGAAATTCAAATTAGACAGGTGTATTTCTTCACATTTGTGACTGGGGAGATTTTATGGGATTTTGAAGCAAAAAAAAGTTAATGGTTGTAATTTTTCACGTACTTCATACTAAAAAAGTTTATAAATCTGAAATGAATTTCAAAAGTAAAAATTAAAAATTAAATATGAAATAAAATATGCATACTTCTAAAATAAAAATTAAGTTAGAAAAATCAAATTCAATTAAATTTAAAACACTCGTCGATTAAACAAAAAAAAAATTAAATACAAATAAAAATAAAATATAAAAAATAATTCAACAAAAAATAAAAGAAAAAAACAGTAAACTAAAATGTATGGAATATAAAATGAGATTCAAATAATTAGAATAAAAAATAATTAGAATAAAAAATAATTAGAATAAAATAAAATAATTAGAATAAAATAAAATAATAAAAAAAAATAAACAAATATTAAAAGAAATAATAAAAATTAAAAAAAATAAAAAACCAAGCAATCAAAAACCAAACAAACAACAAAAAATAAAAATTAAACCAAAAAATAAACATGCAAAAATATAACAAAAATACCAAAAATCAAAAAATCAAAAAATAAGAAAAACAACGTCGAAGAATATAGTAAATTTGGCAAAAAAAAAAGAAATAAAGACGATACATTTTTTAACAAGAAATTAAATTAAATAATAAAGTTGACTAAAATAAAATAAAAATATTAAAAAAAACTAGATGAAGAAGTCAGAGGTGATCTCCGAAATAACGACTATAATTTCTTCTATTAGTAAACTAGTGTTGTTTTCCACAATAATTTCCGATTTAAAATGGCCTTAAGCTTAATAAAATTGTTGATTAAAAAAAGTCTAGAAGAAAATAAAAATTTAAAAATTAGACAAAAATTAAAAATAAAATAAAATAATTAAAAATTAAACTACTTAATGTAAAAATACAAATAAAAGCAAGTAAATGAAAAATTAGAGAGAATAAAAGAAAGTAAGCGAAAATAAAATAACTAAACTAAAAATTAAATAAAAAACATTAAAAAATGAAATAAATGCAAAAAAACAAAAAAAAACATTTTTAACTAAAATAAGAAATAAAAACAAAACACATAGAAGTAAAATAAAAGGAAATGTATATAAAAAAATGAGAAGAATATTACATCCTATTTCTTAACAGCATTTAAGAAAATAAGTAAAATAAAATATAAATGAAGTAAAATAAAATTAAAAAATAAAATTTCAAATAAATAAATTAAAAAATAAAAATTTAATAATAATAAATGGAAATACCTAATACATCACTTAAAAATAATTAAATTTAAACACTTGAAATTAAATTAAAGTTAAAGTTAAATAAAGAAATGAGTACTTCACTTCATAAAAACCAGCTGATTTTGTTAATCTCAAGGATAAATATACAGTGACGGGCAAAAATGGTCGCATGATGTTTATTTTTAAATATTCCCAATGTTTTTCAAGTAATATTTTTTGTTCTGTTTTTCTCAACAAATTTTCATCAAAATCTCGAGCTTTTTAGTTTGAATCTTTAGAACATTTTTAGGTATATAGTTTTATAACCCACAAAATTGTTGATTTTTACTAATTTTTTTTTGCTGACGAATTTTTGCATATTTTTTTCATATAAGCATAAATTTCATATGAAATAAAATGCGCAAGACCGTTTGCAAAAATTAAAACCGCAAAAGTCGTCACCAAAAGAAAAATTATTGAAAATCAACGCGGTTTTCAGCCGCTTGAAACTTGCACTTTATTAGACTAAAATTTTATGAGCTATAAAACTGCATACCCGAAAATGTTCAAAGATACAGACTAAAAAGGTCGAAATTTTTATGAAAATTTTTCGAAATTTGCTAAATTTTTTATAAAGTTTGAAGCTTTGATTTACATGAGTTTGGTTATAGCATGGACAATATTTTTTATAAAAAAACAACAAACAAAAAATTACTTTATCTCCAAAATGTTATATATTGAATTTTTTATCAATAGGCAGTCATTTAGAAGTTTAATTGAATCTGCGCATTCCTAGCATTTTTTTTTTTCTTTTTCACCAATTAAATTTATTCCGGTCTGTAGATTTTGTATAATCATACATTCAAAAAACACTGAATTAAATTGAAGTGAATTGAAATTAGAAGAAAATAAAATAAAACAAAAAATAAATAAATAAAATATAAAAAAATTAAACAAAATAAAAGTAAAATAAGGGAAAAGAGAATAAAATAATATTAAAATAAAGTAAAATAAAATACAATAAAAATAAATTAAAAGAAAATAAGAAATTGAAACAAATAAAATAAAAATTAAATTAAATAAAAAAGTAAAGCAAAATAGAAAATAATAAAAATCAAATGGGACATGAATTAAAAATTAACTAATTTATTTTAATTAAACCTAACGTAAGCTTACTTGAATTTAACCAGATCAAAATAAATTAAACTTAAACTAATTTAAAAAAATTTTACGAAATTGAATTGAATTAAATTAAAAAAAAAATTATAGGAAGTAAGAGCGGTTTAGATAATATTTTCCTTTAATAAAAAACTTTATTATTATTTTTATTTTTTTTAACAAATTTCGGCAAAAACTTATTGCTGCCCAAACAAAAATTTTAAAGTTGGCGAATGCTTCTTGGCGGAATATTTATTGAAAAGCTTTCTTTGCCTCTTTGCTTTGCCTTTTTGGTATTTTTCCCAAAGAACATTTAAATTTCCCAACAATTTTTTTCCTACTAAAAATAGCATTTTTCCCTGCTAAGCACAATCAATATACATGCATACTTAATGGACAACAAATAAACAAGTAAATTAAGGCTGTCGAAAAGATAGCTCTTGAAACTTTTTTATTCAAATTATTTGATTGAAATGCCAATTATTGGAAAGCGATTTTTGGCTTCTGGTTTTGCAAATGAAATGAGTTCAAGGCTAATTGTGGTTTTTCGGGCGTTGTATACAAAATTAAAAAATGGGAAATTTTAATTTTAAATCTTTATGGCAATAATGATTTACATATATAACGGGTATATCAAATCTTGGCACTTTATTTTCCAGGGTTAGGAAACGAAAGCTTCCCTTCCAGCTTTGGTCTTTCGGCAAACATAGAAATTTTCAACTGAATTGCTTTCAAATGCAAACATACATATTTATGCTTGTACATATGTGCATGCATTTGTACATTTATTAATCAGAATTCTTCTGAATTTAATATTCTCTAAAATCCATTAAATTGTCTATAAAAATAGTAATAAAAACAAAGTTTATGACAAATTAATTTGCCTATTACCGCACATTTCAAAATTCCATAAATTCGCTCTAAACGTAGAATGCAAATGCCTTCCGGCAGTTTCTAATAATAACAGCTCGCAGGCCATAAAATTTGTGTATAGTTAGATGAAAAACAAAAACAAAAATAAAAACAAAACTACTGGGAAATAGACTGCATGGCATGATGACATGACAACTTTTAATAGAAAAATGTGCAAAAACAAAAGCGAAAAATAAACTTAGACGCTACTATAGAAAATGCAATAAAAACTAGACTAACTGCCACAAAATTACCGTAAATTTATAATCACAACTGAGCAAAAGTTTTTGCAAATTTTTTTTTATAGAAATTCAGAAGTAAATAGTCAGCGAATGCAACGATGCGCTTAACGTATATAGTAGGGGGGAAATGTGCGAAGGAGGAGGTGTTGTTTCAACGCGGCCTATACAGCCGGCTACCGGGTCATAGACGGTGTACAAACGTTCAAAAGTGCAATTGTTATTTGGTTGGTGTTGTTGATGTTGTTGTTGCTTTGTTAATGAACGCGAATTTTAAGTTGAATGGCATGGCGCGACCATAAACAACAGACACACGCACACAGAAACACACGAGGGCACACATTTCCACACAAAAGTTTACATTTAAAAAATGAATAAATAAATAGAAACGATTAAAAGAGTACTTACATATGTATGCATGTAGATTTGTATATTCATACTTTTTGCATATGCAAATATATTTTTTTTTTTACTTTTTGTTTCTTTTTTTTCTACAGCTCATATTGCAAAAATATTTTATGACCACCAAAAAAAAGCAAAATGCTAAAAAATTATGGAAGAATGCATTAAAATTCAAATGAAAAACTCTACCCGCAGAGTTTGTTTTGTAAACAAGAAGTGGTCAGCGAAATTAGTTTACTCAAAGTTTTGATGGAAAACAGCAAATACAACATTTGCAAAGAGGGTGAGTGAATTTTTTGTCGATGATTTAGCACACACTTTCTTTTCAAATTAGCAATACGCTGTACATGGAATTTTCCATTTTTTGCTGATATCTCGCTTTAACACTAGAAAGACAGACACGGGTCATTTGACCCATTTCCATATTTGATATATGTATTTCGTTTACCAGTTATTTTTCTAAATTGGTTTTCGTGACTTTTATTAAAAATGCATAAAATTTAATTTAAAAGCATTCCTATTTTACTAATGTGTTTCAAACTTAAATGAATAGTACTAATACCTAAAAAGACGGATAGGTGTCATTTGACCTTTTTGGCAAACATGTACATAAAGTTTTTTTTTGTTACTAATGTAAGAAATAAAAAATTAAAATTTAATTTTTATGTTATTTTTAAAATTAATAAGCAATTTTCAATTTAAAATTATAAGTTTTTTGTTACTAAAATTAATTTTAAAGTAGTTGGGCCGAAGGACCCCTGTCCGTTTTTCAAGGTATGTCGCTTTTCCAGGCTATCTAGTGTTAATGGGGGCATTTTTATAACCGAGCCTTTTTTAAATTAAAAATATAAAAATTAAAAAATTGAATTTTTTTAATGAATAAACTATTTTTAATTTCAAATTATAAGTTTTTTTATTTCAAAAACTAATTTTAAAGTAGTTGGGTAAAATAAACCCTGCCCGTCTTTCAAAGTATGTCGATTTTCCAGTATTTCTAGTGTCAAGCCGTTGTTATCCAAAAATTTAAAATTTCTTTCTAAATTTTTTTCATATAATAAAGTGAATGTTTCTAGTACTTACCTTTTAAAAAATTTTACTGTGCTTTTTTTTGACTGCCTTTTTCTTGTGGCTGCAAAGAAAGAAAAGAGAAAAGATCCCCATTTTTCATTTAATTTTTTTTCATGTAAAAGAAATTTTTCAAAATTTTTTTAGATTCAATTCCTTGCACATATGTACATATGTAAGTATGTATGTAAAAACATCTGTACATACATATGTAACCATGTACTCGTATGTACATATTTCCATTTAATTTTTGTATATGCATTTATATATTTGGCAGTAATTTGCAAAAATAGGTCGGCAATTATCGCACCTTGTCAAGTCCAACGTCCATTGAAAAAAAATCTTCGACTCTGTTGGAATTCATTATGTGTTTATTGTTAGGAATTCACTATTTATAAGATTTAATTACATATTAATTTTCGGAATGGTGATAAAATGATAAGAAATAGACTAGAAAAAGCAAAGCATGGAAAATAAAGATGATAAGAGTGAATAAAAAAATCATACAATAGTAAAATAAAAAAATAAAATAATTTTGTTAAAGTAAAATTGAATATTTTAAAATTAAAACAAATCAAACATTTGGCAGAAATTAGAAAAAAGTTAAAAATATAAAATCTTATGAAATAACATTTACTTATTTTAATTAAAAAAAAAATTATAGTAAATACAGTATGGCAAAATTAAATGAAGTTAAAAGTTCAAATCAAAGCGAAACTAAAAAATAAAGAATAATTCAAACAAAATTAAATCAATTAGATTGAATCAAAAAATAAACAAATAATTTGTAAGCAAAAAATAAAACCGACTTCAAAATTTAGGAGAACCCTGAAACAAAAATGGAAAATTCTCGAAAACAGTGTTCCAAATTTATCCGGCAACATTCACAAAAAAAAAATTTCGACGGAGTGATAACCTGCTCCTTGTTTTTGAAATCGGTTGAAAGTATTCCGACGAATTGATAACTTTCTTCTATTTTTAAGGCGTCTAAAAATTATAATTGAAATAATATAAAATTTCATTGAAAATTTTGTTTAATTTTTTCTCGCAGAAAAGACGAAACTAAAAATTCAATAAATTGTATTACATAAAATAAAATAAAAATTCAGTCAAAATTAAATAAATTAGCAAATAATAACCAATAAAATTAAATTAATTAAAATAAAGCAAAGCAATAAAAATAGTTCGACTGGGATATACTGGCGGAAATGATGTCTTTGCCTTTATCGATTTAATGTTAATCTCAGTCTCTATTACAATGACAATCCCAATCCCGTATTGTCTCAATATCAACCTTAATCTTCATCTTAGCTTTAACCCTAACATTAATCTAAACCTAGATTTAATTCTAAATCTTAACCTTTAACTAAACTTAAAATTTTCCAAAATCTTAATCTTAAATTCGATCTGAGTTTATTATGTATCACGTCTTAATCACGATCGCAATCGCAATCTCAATCTTAATATTAATCTTAACTTTACCTGAACCATAATCTCAATCTCAATTTCTATCTT
>JAPVRG010287125.1:1837-20586 GCA_029783565.1 Rhagoletis cerasi
TATAATGTTTTTTTAGATCAAAGATTCATCTCACATAAAAACCAATTACTGAAATTTAGTTGAGAGTTTCAAACGATTAACTGGTACATAAATAAAATAAAATACAAATATTAATAACGGGCTTTTTCGTGCTTATTCGTGTTTTTATGAAATTTTACTGAACGCCCATGCACGCACGAGTTCGTGCTAACAGCAAATATTCCGGCCCGTACCCGCGGGCTTACGCAGGGGCTTACGAATTAACCCTTTGAGGTGCGAATGCTATGTTTGTTACAAATTAGCATCAATTGAAACGCATCAGCATAAATACATACATATGTACGTATACTAGTTTTAAGAATTACTTCAATTATGTGGCAGAGGATAGCCGTTCGCATATAAATGCCTATATGCTCTGGGTCCAGAGGAGTGCAAGCAAATTGCCGCTGATATGTCATTCCACTCCCAAAATACTTTTTTATCAGGGTAAGCGAGTTTTTTTAACTGCCCTTTAGTGAACACTTTTTGAAAGGAGGCTTGTAAAGACTTAGCCTCGTTTAATTGGGAGGTATGATGAGCTATAGTGTCTTCCATTATCTTAGTATTTTCATTAAGAAGATATAATTCCGTTTTGAAACTACATTGCATGGAATCATTGCGGAATAAAAAATTTAAAAACGTGTTGGCAAACAAATTCATGTACACATACATACTTATGTACGTATGTAAACATGTGTGTATATCAGTGTAAATCTAGGTCCTGACGTGCTTATGTGAGCATAAGTTGCGTTCCAGATGCTTCACGATTTACAGGTTTTTACAGGAAGCAATTCCAGGTGCCCACCTTCCATAAGGTTTATTAATGGAGAAAACAGCTGTTCCTGCAAATCCTGTAAAACCTTCAAATCGTGAAGCATCTGGAACGCTACTATAATTTTGTAAGAAAGTACTTATTTCTTGCAGACTTACTCAGTTTGCGTCTGCACATCAACAGATGATATTGTCACTTCTGAACTTCCGTGTGCTTCAGGCATTTCAGGCACAGGAACCTCCCAGGGCATGGGAACTGCACATAGGTATAAACGCATGCGCTTAAAAATATTTGACTGGAATGGGCAAGAAACAAAATCACTCGCGTTGAAATGATTTTCACAAGTACGAGAAGAATCTTGAACACCGCAGCTGTTCTCCCAACGAAATCTTCTAACTTCGCAACTAAGTGCCTTAAAGTATCGCACTACTTTAACGTCTTGGCTCTTGCCACACACAGCGCAACGATCGTAGTTCCTACTCCTTTTCATTTTTGTATATTAATCTATAAATGGATGTGGTCGAAAAACAAAAAATTCACACAATTCAAAACTATTCCACAGCACGCAATTGTATTTTTAATGAAAAATAGAAAATGCCAACTTGAAAAGGGTTAAAAGTTATTCATCATTTGGCATTATAGTCGGTGTTCAAAAGAGAGAAATGTCAAAATCACTTCTACCTTGTTTAATATGCCTTGCAAGATATGACGAAAAAAATCGATGCATCGCTAATTTTTCAACGAAATTTTTGCTTCAACTGTTTAAGTAACTTATAAAAACGAGCGAAAAAATTCAAAAAAGTGCGATAGGGCCTCATATCTACTCATCGAAGCTGTGTGAGGTCCGTATTGTCGCGTCCGTAACTCGTACAATACGTCATGAAGAAAAGGCGAGAGATATTTTTCATAATTCATAAATCTACCAACCAAAGGCATTCTTTGACCTCCATTTCCACATTCAAAGAAAATAACTTTTTCTCCAAACATCGCTGAATTTTGAATATTTCTACATGCGTTAAAAAAAACACTTCCCTTTTTTGTCGCGTCCGTACCGGTTTTTATTTGCGTGTACCTTTGTAGGTACTCAGCTGTTTATCTTTCCAACATTTTTTGTTGAATATAGCACTCTTCCAGTGCTTTTCAATAATTATAGTATACATACGATCTTACCGTTTCTTTCTTATTTTAAGCTTGGTTAAACGCGTACGAATATCGCGTCCGTTACCCAGGATATGCCAATATGCATTAAGTTTTTTTCCAGTAAAAATTTATTTTTTCTCGGAGCTCCCTGAGGGAACTTTTCGTACCAAATTTTGACATAAACGTTATTTTTGTTCGTTTTCCAGCATTCCTCATCTTCCCTAATATGTACATATATTTAATTTTAGAAAAAAGTCATATGCCTAATATGTACATAGTACCTGTGTGAAAGGAATTGTAAGACTGACACTGAAATAAAAGCATTTGTTCTGTGACAGTAAATAATCTTGTCTTTTTTTAAATCAAAATTAAGGAATTTTATTGTGCATATTTTTTTTTATTGAGCATATTTCGCTGATTTTAGTGATTATTTTATGCGCATAAAACGGGATTTTTCGCGCATATTTTTATCTTCTCTATTAATTACAATCATGAATTAAATTAAAGCTAAAGTAAATTAAATTAAATTAAATTAATTTCATTTTGATGGCCTCTTTAAGTCGCTAGAAAAATAGGAGTATAAGATAGCTTTGTAGTTAATAACAATAATAATAGATTGGCGCTTACACATATGTTAGTGTTTGGCCGAGCTTCTCCTCCGATTTGAGGCGTGCGCCTTGATGTTGTCACGCAAAGGGAAGGGACCTACAGTTTTGCGCCGACTCCGAACGGCGATTGTATTTCATGTGAAGCTTTTTCATGGCAGAAATACACTCGGAGGTTTGCCATTGCCTGCCGAGGGGCGACCGCTGTTAAGAAAAAATCTTTTTTCTACGTGTTTTTGCGATGTTGCTTTGGCCAGGGCTTGAACTTAAACATGTGTACATATATACAAATTAAATTAAAAAGTAATAATACTGTTTTATTTCTGCTCTCATTTTACCTCAAGGGTGGAGTTGTTCTGATCGCTGTAAAGAGTAATTTACGGTCTCAATACATCAGTTTTCAAATAATGACACCCTTCTTGATCAACTTCGCGTCTTTATTCTTAGCTCGTTAAGTTATTTATTTATTTGTGTATCTTATATTCCGCCAATAGCTTAGATAGTTTATATAGAGGTCATGCTGACATTTTGTTAATCTTTGTGAAAAAATGACGACTGTAATTTCTGCATGCTAGGTCTGACCTACAATATAATGGTACCTTAACACCAACCATTGTTAACAGATCTCATAAAATGTAGGCTGACTTCGTAAATGCATATTGCAAATCATTAGGGGTGAATTGCTGCGCAACCAATGCAACTCCAAAATGTAAGAATCTTTGCTTTATAAACTTATGCAATAAATATTATGCGACGTTGTACGCATTTTGTTTAATGCTAACTTTTAAGAAAAACCAATATTTTTTTTCTGGTTTCTATATAGATTATTATCATTTACTGACTCATAATATCTTTTTAGTTAAATAGTGTTTTAAAGCACTTCGAAATACACATTTTTGGTTTTGTCATTTGAAGGCAGTAATATGGTTTGATTGTCGGCATTTCTAGTTCTTGAGAAAGCAACATATATGTAATTAACCATGTGTAAAGCATTCTGAGCGCAAATCAATTCGCACAAATTGAAAAGTTTAGCCTTGAGCTTTGTTAATTATAATAGCAAATGAAACCTTTACAGGAAATTGAAGACGTTTGTATTGAAATGGCACGTCTGTTGGAATCATAGGTATACGTGGAATATACGCTGTTTGTCCGGCTGCTGATCGTGTAAGAATAATGCATTCTATAACATTGCTATGCAATTTTTGTACTACCAGTCGTGTGCCATTACAAAGTGCGGGTGGTCGAAGATTACGTAACAATATAACTGGAATCCTGTTTGTAAGAGTTAGTTTATGAGCCGGTAAGCCAGCCGAGTTTAACGAATTTAAGAATTCAGTGGACGGCATCTTCAAGGTTAAGTACTGTGCCGATGGAAGCATAGGTACTGTTTAATATCTTCACCAATCTTTTGCATTACGATGCTATTAATCTCATGAACAGTAACATTCCTTGGCGAGACAGTTGATCTCTCCCACAGCAAATTGCATGGATTGCTTAAAATATTTTTGATATCTGTATACACTTCATAAATCATACTGTTTAGGGAGTGCACCCCTTTACCAATTCTGGAATCTACAACGACGTATCCATCGATATTTTGCATGCTTCCATTTCCAATACTAAGGACGGATTGAGGGAACTCAGAACCAACCCTACTAAGATGGGCTCTCATATTTGTCCGCAAATGCAACTTCTTAATATCATGCCACAAAGCCGCTGTTTTAAGGCATGCTTTGATGATGTCCGCTCGGGTACCTTTTGCTACGACTGGTAAGGTCTGCCGAAAGTCCCCTCCGAAAAGAAAAGTTACGCCTCCAAAAATCTTATTACAGCTTCTTAAATCTCTTAAAGTGCGGTTGATTGCTTCCATATTAGCACGGTTAGTCATATCGCACTCATCCCACACTAAAAATACGGCTTCCTGTAAAACTTTTCCCAGCGGACCATTTTTTCGAATGCTGCAAAAAAAAGTTTGCTCCTGCATACGTACATACATTTAATAGCAATTTGAATGTAGAGTGAGAAGTTCTACCACCTGAAAGCAAAGTTGTAGACAACTGCTGATTGGCCGTCTCCGTTGTTTCTGCTAGTCGCAGAAAAAACTTGCCTAGCGACGAATTTGCCTCTTGATATGATGGCTGCTGAAAGGTATTTATATTCGAAATTTGGGCATGCCGTCTGCAAAATCACCTCTTACAAATAAGGGAGTCCTCTAGATAGCCAGTACCCGCTTTCCATTCGGCGGCTTAAAACACTTCTGGAACTGTAAAACAAGCATTCAATTCTATTCTCTGTATATCTATAATACGTGTACCGAATTTCAATCAAATCGCACCATAAATAAGATATTTTGCGAATAGATTGGTACGTGGCCTACTTACCAGTAAAAAGGATCCTTTATGCTAATCTAGGCAAAAAGCTACCTACGCGCCAAATTTCAAGCAAATCGGACCATAAATAACATTTTTTCGAATATATCTGTCCCTGGTCTACCTCCCTGAAAAACGTTAATTTTGTTTGGCCTAAAACATGGTGCTTGCTGAAAGCTATTTATATACGAAATTTCATGAAAATTGGACCAGCCGTTCGCGAGATTACCTGTTACAAAAAAAGAGACTTCTCTTTATATAAATAGTACAGATTATGGAGGAAATGGAGCTGGATTGACAAGATGCAATACAATGTGACTATTTTTCGCACTGACGTGGGCTGCCCCTTTTCAAAATGAGGTCTCAGTCAGCGAGACATCGTCTGGTAACAGAAAAATACCTTCGTTTACGAATCAAGTAGGCCAACAAATATGATTTTTGCAAATATCTCGACTCGAACGCCATCTCTCGAGTACATTCTTAAATCAAAATACTTCTTACCCATTAATTTATCTCCGTTTCATATATGAACTAAATCGGTCCATAAATGCGATTTTTTGGAATATCTCGACTCCAGCGCAACCTAGCAGGTCCATTTTTTGCAGAAACGATTCTCTTTGCAAAGACATCTTATATACTGAATATGATTTTTCGGAATATTTCGACTCCAGGGCCACAGTAAATGTAACAGCCAAAAATTAGCTAAATCGCTTCAGCCGTTCTCACGTGATGCGATGACCAACGAACGCCGTTTCATTTTTAAATATAAGATGGTTATGCACGCAGCTATGCAAAGCATTAGTTTGAGAACTGCCAAAAATGTAATAATAAGCGCAATCTTAAAAAATTTTTTAATAAACGCAATGGAATTGGCTGAACCAACATCTAACAATATGAGTAGCACAAAAAACATTTCGGAAAGAAGGAAAATATATATATTATAGTTATAATTTAGATATTACAGGCTATCGCTGACAGTGAAATAAAATTTAGCTAAAAATAGAAAATTTGGTAGAAATGCATGGTTTTTATATAATTTTACTTACTTTTGTGATAATGCCGCCATTTCCAACATAAATGCATGAATAAAATTTATCATGCGTAAAATTGACAACCAATGCGCATGCAAAAGAGTTTCCATGCACAAATGAACACACTGTATTGTCAAAAAATAAAGCACTGTTGTAAATGAACATTATGCTTTCTCATTATGCTTTGCAATATGCATTTACGAAGTCAGCCGTACTTTCTAGATAGCCTTTTTAGTCTTAGTCTTATCCAAATTAATACTTTATTTAAAAAGCCAAGCAAAATTTTGGATCTTGTTTTCGTCGATGAAAATTTAATCTATACTAATTATATAGAGAGAAGTCCCTTTTTTGTAACAGGTAATCTCACGAACGGCTGGTCCGATTTTCATGAAATTTTGTACATAAATAGTTTTCAGCAACCACCATGTTCTAGGCCAAAAAAAATCTACTTTTTCCGGTAGGTGGGACCGATCTATTCGAACAAATTTTATTATGATCCGATTTTAGATTAGCGTACAGGATTATTTTTTTTCCGGGAAGTGGACCCGGGACCGAACGGTTAATGGCAGTGTTTGTCCCACTTTCCAAGCTGCTTGCCGAGAACTAGGTCTTTTAGAAAATGATGAGCATTGGAATGACACTCTCAAAGAAGCTGCCCTATTACAGTCCAGGGATGGGCGTAATTAGGCAAATGAATAATTGAATAAAAAAAATAAGAATAAATTTTCTGCATTATTCCAATAATTTTGAATGACAAATATACTTTATTCTTCATTCAAGTAATTTCGAAGGACGAATAAATTTTAATTTATCATGGAGAAGTATCAAATAACGAATAAAATTGTATTCATCATTCAAGTAATTTCGGATGAATAAATTTTTATTGATGAATACATTTTTATTGACCAAGTAATCAGGTTGGGACGAGTTCGGGACCAGTTCCGTAACCAGTTTAAGAGCAGTTCTGGGAACAGTTTGGGACCAGTTCGGGACTAGTTTCTTTACAAGTTTGGGACCAGTTTGGAACCAGTTCCGTAACAATTTGGGATCAGATCGGGATCAGTTCCGTAACCAGTTTGAGGCCAGGTTGGGTCCAAGTTGGGACCAAGTTGGGAACAGCTCCGGAGCTAGTATAGGACCAGTCCCGGGATCAGTTTCGGACCAAGTCGGGAACAGTTCCGGAGCCAGTTTATTGAATAAAAATTTATTCTTCATTCGAAATTACTTGAAGAATAAAAATTTATTCTTCATCCGAAATTACTTGAATGATGAATAAAAATTTATTTGTTATTTGAAATTTCTCCATGAGAAATTAAAGTTTATTCGTCATTCGAAATTACTCGAATGAAGAATAAAAATTTTTCGTGATTTGAAATTACTTGAATGGAGAATAAAAATGTATTCGTCATTCGAAATTACCTGAATGAAGAATCAAAATGTATTCTTCATTCGAAATTATTGGAATGATGAATACAAATTTATTCATTATTTGATATTTCTCCATGATAAAAGAAAACTTATTCGCCATTCGAAATTACTTGAATGAAGAATACAAATTTATTCGTCTTCAAACATAGAAACATTATGAATAAAGTTTTATTTTTTATTTGCATAAAAATGCATTCAAAAGCGCCCATTCCTGTTACAGTCACCACCAGATCTAAGAGAACTGTTCTCTGTTATAATAGTTTTTTGCCAGCCATCCAACTGCATGTCCTTATGGACCATATTCCGTTAATACTTCTGCGAAGACATTTTGTTTAATGAACGCCAGCGGCTCAGTAATCCTGGATTACCATTTTGTGATCGCATTTTTAATAGAGTCTTAGTTCCAATTGAGGATAAGGATATCGCCTTTAGCGAAAAAGATCTAAGCAGCTTTGGTATACCTTTCCCAAAAAGAAATCAGCAAAATATCGAATCCAGTTTTGAAAGTAATTTGCGATACAAATGCGACCAAAACGGTTTAAAAGAATACTTGCGGGAAAACAATTAAAAAATTAGTCACAGGCCAACAAGTGGTTTATGAAAAAATTATTCAGAGTATTGACAAAGGCGAAGCATTCTTTCTCGACGCACCAGGTGATGCAGGTAAAACTTTCTATTGGCTTATGTGAGGTCAACAGGACGTATTGCAATAGCTGTAGTATCATCTGGAATAGCAGACACTTTGCTTTCAGGCGGTAGAACTGCTCACTCCACATTCAAATTGCCATTACATGTATGTATGCAGAGCAAACTTTTTGCAGTATTCGAAAAAATGGTCCGCTGGGAAAAGTTTTACAGGAAGCCGTATTTATTCTGTGAGATGAGTGCACTATTACTAACCGTGCTCATATGGAAGCAGTCGACCGCACTTTAAGAGATTTAAGAAGCTGTGACAAAGAACATAGAAAATAAAGAAGGTGCATAGTAGTACAATGCATTCCAACAAAACGCGGCTAGAAGTTCACCACTCGGCCGGCTGCCTTCAACAACAAGCAACCAGCCGAGTGGTGAACGTAATCTACTACTATGCACCTTCTTTCTTTTCTATGTTCTTTGGCTGTGGTAAGATTTTTGGAGGCGTAACTTTTCTTTTTGGAGGGGACTTTCGACAGACCTTACCAATCGTAGCAAAAGGTACCCGAGCGGACATCATCAAGGCATGCCTTAAAACAGCGGCCTTGTGGCATGCGAGCCCATCTTAGTAGGGTTGGTTCAGAGTTCCCTCAATCCGTGCTTAGTATTGGAAATGGTAGTATGCAAAATATCGAAGGATACGTCACTGTACATTCCAGAATTGGTAAACTTGTGCACTCCCTAAATTATTTGATTTATGAAGTGTATCCAGATATTGAAAACCATTCAACTGGCTGTGCGAGAGTGCAATTTTCTCGCCAAGGAATGTTACTGCTGATGAGATTAAGGGCCAATTTCCGATGAGCTATTTAAGTAGAGATTATTGATTAACTTCAAACTTCATTTTCAGATCACATATTTAAACTGCACTTAATAGCCCAATTTTGGATATTTAAATATTAGAAATGCCACCCTGCGTTATTACCAAACATCAATCAGAGAAGGTGATTTTGTATCATACATCAGTCAGAGTAAGTATCTCTGCAGCAGTCAGCTGTTCAGTACAAAATGTTAACAAACAAACAAATGCAACAACAACTTCAAGGAACAATATATAAGCGCGTCATGTGTTGGTCAACTCGAAATTTAATTGACAACAATTGTTAATATTAAATGAATGTGATCTGAAAACTAACGGAAGCCAAATGGCATTTAAATAGCAATCCATAATTAAACTTAAGTGCCGTTTCACTTTTTCATCGGTAATTGGCCCAAATAGCATCGCAATTCAAAAAAATGGAGAAATTAAAGAGTATGCTTCCATCGACATAGTACTTAACATTGAAGATGCCGTCATAAACATCCCATACCAATGGGATTCCAGTTATATCGTTACGTAGCCTTCGACCATCCGCACTTTGTAATGGCTCACGACTGGTAGTACAAAAACTGCATAGCAATGTTATAGAATACATTATTCTTACAGGATCAGCATCCGGACAAACAGCGTATATTCCACGTACACCTATTATTCCAACAGATGTGCCATTTCAGTACAAACGTCTTCAGTTTCCTCATTTATTCACTATTACAATTACCAATGCTCAAGGCCAAACTTTTCAGTTTGTGGGAATTGATTTGCGCTCAGAATGCTTTACACATGGTCAATTATATGTTGCTTTATCAAGAACTGGAAATGCCGACAATCAAACCATATTTAAGTGAAAAATCTTTTTAGTCAGTAAATAATATTAATCTAATTTAATTAGCATTAAAAAAATTGCGTACAACGTCGCATACGGCAGCTAGTATTTAATATATTTGAATGCTCTTTTCAATAAGTAAAACAGATAAACATCATGTACCTTTTATCATAACGTTGGAGTTTATAGGGTTGTTGCTAATGGTAATGATAAATGCATTTATTTTAATTTTCGTAATACTAAATATGAAAACTGAAATGCTGCCTTGTCCGAAATAAACCGGGACTCTGTTCTTGACATTAGTAATATAGCTGATTATATTTAAATTTTTTTATGCAAAATTAATAATGTTTTTTCGATGCACCTTTCGGTCACTCCGCCTCCCATTCATAAATTACCATGGTATAATAAAATGCTCAAAAAGTTAAAAAAAAAAACTTAGAAACAAGTACTATAAATTATATAAAGCTCAATGTAACGATTTGAATTTAAAAGAAAAATACATTTACTAATGACGAAACTGGTACTGTTTACAAGAAAAACAAAAGTGCCCACTTTTTCTCTGCCGAAATTAAGGGAAACTACTTTGAATCTCTCCTCCGAACCAAAATACCTCGGAATCATTCTGGACTCCAAGTTGAATTGGAAAAGGAATGTAGAGGAGAAAGCTAAGAAATCTCTAGCAGCATACAACACGTGCAAAAGGACCTTTGGAAAGCAATGGGGAATATCATTGTACGTCACCTATGGGATGTACACTACAGTAATCAGACCAATTTCAACCCACGGGTCCTTAGTATGGTGGAGGGCTCTAGACAAAGGGATGAATAGGAAAATAATAGGAAAGGTGCAAAGGCTCGCATGCCGCGGCATATCGGGAGCAGTGAGTAGTGCGCTTAGAAAGGGCTTAATATGATATTACAACTGCAACCGCGGATATTTTCATCCATGGTACGGCCGCAAAGAGCGCTCTCAGGCTCAGAGAGGCCAATACGTGGAAGGCAACCAATTTGGTGCATGCATAAAGAGGGGCCGGCCCAATGGAATTAAAGCTGACATAGAAGCCAGAACAGATTACATTACACCGGTGTGTGACTTCAATACTAGGCTACATATTAGGTTCCCGACCAGAGAAGAATGAGATGTAGGACCGCCAGAAGCATAGGGAGGTATATTCATCTACACTGATGGTTCAAAGATGGAACAAGGAACCGGAGCCGGTCTCTACTCGAAGGACCCGCAGATCAACTAGTCCTTTCGTCTGCTGAACGATTGCAGTGTCTTATAAGCAGACATATACGCTATAGAAAGGGCGGCTAGTGTTTTACTTAGTAGTAGGGTTCCAGAAGATAAAACCACTCTCTTTGTCGATAGTCAGGCAGCACTGAGGGCAATAGGATCTAACAAAGTGAAATCGGGAGTTGTATGGAAATGTCGATTCACGCTGGCCATATCAACGTCACTCTATGCTGGGTCCCCGGACATAGTAATATCGAAGGGGATGAGTCGGCTGATGAGATGGCCAGATACGGATCAGAGATGCCAATGGAAGAAGCAGATATCTCCGTACTACCACCGTTTAGTGATCACGTGAATTGATAATACACCGTGGCCGTGACTAATGACTTGTGCAACGAACGGGAAGACTGTGAGACCACAAGATTATTATGGCCCCGGCTTAGTAGGAGAAAGACAAGGGACCTACTGAAGCTCAATAAGTCTGCAGTGAGAGTCCTACAGGTGTCATCACAGAACACTGTGCTATAGCACCAATGCTCCAACTAGTATTGTCTGCAGAAGCTGCCGTGATGAGGAAGGGGAAGAGTCAATTGACCACTTTCTGTGTCGATGTCCGGGTCTACAGTCGAAGCGCCTCAAGTACTTAGGTTCACGCTTCTTCAACAGTTTGGACGAGATAGCGGAAGTGGAACTGTTGGATCTCCTCGGCTTCATTAGGGACGGCAATTGGTTTAATAGATTAATGACTTGAGAGTGCTCAGCTACTCTCCCGGTAATGGGTACATGTCTCCTCCTGACACTCGTTTGACACACAACGCACAATTTTGTCTCCGAGTGGAAGTATTGAATATTCAATACACGCCCTCCTAACCTAACCTACTATATGAATCAGTTCAATGATCTAGATAAGTTTTTACATAATGAATATATTTTCAAATTTTAGTCTGAGCTTAAAGAAACCCCCAAAGCGTTTTGGTAATACATTCGTTCCAAAAAGGGTTTTACCAATATTCCAACCTGTATGAATTTCAATGGGTTTTGTTCACAATCACTGACGTAGTCTGTAAATTTGTTTGCAGACTATTTCAAGTCAAATTTTGTAGCTGATGATGATTCTGTTTGCACGTCTGTCTGAATAGAAACTACCCAGTCATTAGATTTAAGGTATTTGTTAGTCTCTGAAATAGATGTCCTAAATGGTATTACTGCCCTAAATACTTATTTTAAACGAGATATTGATGGTTTCTGCTCCTATTTTCTAAAGCAATGTAAATTTTCTATTTGTGTGCCTTTACGTTTGATCTTTAATCTATCTCTTTCTTCGGCCTCCATCCCCCCTATTTTTAAATCAGGTAGTAGGAATGACATAAGCAAGTATAGACCAATATCTCAATTAACAGTTTGCTCAGAGCTTTTTGAGCAGGTGGTTAAAGAAAAAATTACCTTTGCTACAAAATTTATTTTAGAGCCGCGCCAACAGTGAGCGTTCTACTGTCACAAATATAGCCGTTTTCTCTCAATATTGAGTCTCAGCGTTTAAATGTGGTTTTCAAATAGACACTATTTACACAGACTTCTCGAAAGCCTTTGATAGAGTATCGCATGCAATTTTATTGCATAAATTGGAATGTATCGGGTTCCACTGAGTTTTTTTGGCTTGACTAAAATCTTATCTCACGAACCGATTTGTTCTTTTCATCAATGACATTGGTTTCTGTTTTAAAAATTCAAATTGCGGGACTGATTCTAATCTTCTGCAACAGGACTTAAACAGTCTTGTCGATTGGAGTCGTAGGAATAAACTATCATTGAATACTAACAAATGTTTTCACATGTCTATCTATAAATCTACGGAGGTTCGGCAATCGTCCTATACTATATTTTAATCACCAACTTATCTCAGTTAAAGATTTTGTTGATCTTGGAGTTTTGTTCGATAACACTGTACAACAGGCAAAAAATTCTCCAAGGTTTCTCAACGGTTTCTTAAGCTTTTTAGTCTGCTGAATCAGAATCTGAAGTCAGAATTTTTGGGTCTACAGTACGTGGTTTGTCCAGAAACCGACATTTGAAAAAAAAATTTGTGTATTTAAAATCATTGAACAAGTGTAACTAAAGGTTTTTGAGGCCAAGGAATCATATTGTTGAGAATCAACAGCGAACGGACGTGTTTATAATCGCTCCGTTAATATACTCGGTAAAAAGTGTATTGAAGCCGATAATTGCACTTTTTTTTGTGCGAATTTCACACTCACTTCGAATAGTGATATATATTCAAGTCGATTTAGTGACTCTAACAAAAAAACAATAAAATTCAACTTGCTTATGCTAAAATCGTCAGTCTGAAACTTTATCGTGCCTTCTGAATGTGGACGCAAAGTTGAGCGTACTCTGGACAAAGTGCAGTACGCTAAGCGCAGTGACCTTTTTCACTTGGATTGTATCGGTTTGCGCTTGTCTGGCCTGGAATTCCTGCATAATGCAGGTAGGCCCTATTTTTTTAATCGATGTGCGGCTGTTCATCGTCGGTCACTTCGCTCACCTCTTCCATCGACCTCCTCAGATGTATGTATTACTGCTGACAAAGTAATTGGTAACAACGGGCCATGCGATTTGAGTCAGAATTTGGATATAACTCAAGAGCAGGCCGAAGATGCAAATACGCACAAAATAACTCTGTGGGCTGTTTTTAACTAAATGGCAACGTTAAGAGCGGAGAACGCATGCGTACTTAGTCTCGTAACTGCTCTGTATGAAGATAATAATACTCTTGCTAAAATTAGTGAAGATCTTCGTACAGAGCTGTGCTCTTTGCAAAGTAAGCTCCACGATAAAGAGTGTGCCTGACTGATGAGGTCCAAAGCCTTCGTACGTACATATATGCGTGACTTTTATAACACAAAGCAAAAGGAGAACAGTAACGTAAAAGAGATAAGTACAACTAATTGGGCTCAATTAACACGTACTCTGCCAGTTGCTGCTGCTGCGGGCGTCAACGATTCCAATGCTAGCTCTACTGCGCGTACTCTGCTAGTGTTGCTGATACGAGCGCTACTACGAACCCATCTGCTTCCGTTGATGTTTGTCCCTCTGCCTTAGCACCCATGGAATTTTCGACTCAGGCAGGGACCACGGCTGGTAACACAGTGAAGCAAGGCGATCAAAATATCGCTAATAATCATAGCTCAGACTTCGTTGCTGTAAACAAAACGAATAATAGACGCAAATATGAGGCGCGTGTTCAAATGGCTACATTTGTCTTCTTTTCTAATGAAAGTTGAACCAGAAGAGATAATTGACTATGTGGCCAGACATGTAGGCATTGACAAGCAATTTTTATCATGCTTCCAGCTCATCAAAAGCGATGTATCCACGGATTCTCTGACGCGGGTTAATTTTAAGCTGGGTGTCACGGAATCACTATGCGAAAAGCTACTGAACGCAGAGCTTTGGCCCGCCAATGTCACCGTTCGCCCCCTTAAATTTTTCCCAAAGCAGAGAAGTAATCAGCCTGCTGCGTAACCGATTCGGATACTTATCCTGATCACGTAGCATCCAATATCCAAAATACGACTTCACAACCGCGTACATCTTATAAGTCTGAGTTGAATGTTTACTTTCATAACGCCGGCGGTCTGCGTACAAAAACAAACTCTATGTATCTAGCAACGTCAGAGCAGATATAAAGTATACCGAAGAGATCGAGTTTTACATTCAGGTGTTACAAGAGGTGGAGGGATTCTCATTGCGGTGTCTACTAAATTCGCTAGCCGTGAAGTGGTGCTTATGCAAGCAGATGCTTTCACCGAGCAAATGTGTGTTGCTGTTAATATTGGAGATTTGCGTGAAAATATAGTAAATGAGATATTGTTTGTTATTAGTTATATTCCGCCCAATAGCGACTACTAGGGATGGGCACCGTTTTTTATTCAGGTTTTAAACCTTTGAAAAAAAAATTGATGAAAAATCTGAACCGAAAAAAAAATAATTATAAAAATACTCCAAAAACACAAAACTAAAAAAGAATCGATATCGACTTAAGCTTATTTTTCCTATTTAATATGTGTTGTATATACGTATGTACGTACATACACTTATTATACATATGTATATGGAGAGCAAATTATTTTTTCTTTTATAAAATTTGTTGTTCTTGACAGTCAAAGACAATATTCACAACCGATTTTGCTTGGCTCGATTTTGATCGGCGAAAAAAATTTAGTAGTCACTTTGAAGTTTTTGGGACGCCATAAAACTTTAATCTTATCTCGATTATATACAAGATAATTATATTACACTGCTGGGGAATGTAAAAACCGAGTTTTCGGTTCTCGGTTTAAAAGGAAAAAAACGATTAACACCTGAATTAAAGAAAAGATTGAAAAAGATCATTAACCATATTTTAAAAAATCAGGTTTTTAGAAACACCGATCTTTTTTGAACATCCCTATCGACTACGTAATGTACCACACCCATATTAACATAAATGCCCTAGTAAGTTTTTTACCGCCCTTTCAGGCATCTTGTATTATGGGAGACTTCAACTTAGGTAAAATTCATAGGATATTTAACGTTGAAGATCGCATTTTTACCCCATTCAACTTAAAAAAAGATGCAGAATGTCTATTATGGACTCTTTATATTCACTCAATTTATTTCAAATAAATAATATCGCTAACGATCTTGGTAGAATACTAGATTCAGATGCGACTCGCCCCTGATTTTTGAATCTGTTCATCATAAGGCCCTAGTGATTAGTTTTACTTTTTATAGATTAAACAGTGTTCCTACTCAGCCGGAACTCTACTATAACTTCGCGAAGGCCAATTATGTTGCCATAAACAATTTCTTCGACTCAATAAATTGGCATAAGATCTTAAAACACTTGGACTTAGTAAATATGTACATTAATTTTAAAAAAGCTGTCGAAGAATGCTTATGTCGTTATGTCCTTATACACACAAGAAAAAGAAAGTTCATTTTGCCGTGGTATAGTAATAGATTGTTAAAGCTGAAATACCAAAAAAAATAAGGCATACAAAAATTTCAAAAGAACCTTGCCCCTAAAAGATAAGAGAATTTTTCTTCAGCTTAGAAAGGAATTCGGGACCATATCTAGGTTTTTGCACAAAACCTACATAAAATCGATGGAGTCTAAAATCAAATGTAACTCTAAGTCTTTCTGGATATTTTATACTTCAAACGCAAACTGAACGGCATCCAAAAATCGATGGAAGATAAAGGACCTATTTATACCTGGACTTTAGACTCTTCCAACTTGTTTGCGAACTTTTTTGGTCGCGTATATGATAGCTTTAAAAATACTGAAATTAGCTCCGAATCATTTCAATTGCAGCAGGTAGTTAACATAGGAAAAATGTCGGTATCGGAAACAGAGGTTTTTGAGGTTTTATTAGAGTTAGATGCCTCGAAAGGAGCAGGTTACGATATCCTGCCACCTCGCTTCTTTAAAAACTGCGCAAACACACTGTTCGTTCCTTTGACTCTAATTTTTAATGAAAGCTTTGACTCTGGTACTTTCTTAGATGAATGGAAAATTGCTTTCAATGCACCTATTTTTGAATCGGGCTTGAGGAGTCTGGTAGAAAATTATAGACCAATCGCTAAACACTTAATAATTCCAAAATTACTAGACAAACTAGTTAATGGATACTTATTCTCCGCTTTCAATCACCATGTCTATCAACATGTCAACATGTACCAACCTCGCTATTTTTTTTAATATCGCTTGGGACGCAATAGAGAATGAATCTCAGGTCGATGTTCTCTACACGGACTTCACTAAGGCTTTTGATAGTTTAGACCATGACCTACTTATCGCCAAATTGGTTTGGGTAACTTGTCCAATAGCCTCTATTTGTGAAGAGGTAGTTGATTGCGCCAGATAGACAGAGAATATTTTTTTTAAAACGTCAGATCGAAGAACTCGGAGGAAAGTTTTGTCTCGCACTGCCCGAAAATATTCTGTCTTTTTATAGCCAAATTTGCTTGATGTGAGTCTAAAACTTTATATGGTATCGAAGGGAGAGGTTATCCTCTGATTTTTTCATCTATATACATATGAATATACATATTAATTTTTTAGGAACATTTAAGGTATAATGTTTCCGCGAATTGGGTACAATTTGAAAATTTAATGTTGCATCCCTGGTGGTGATTTATTCACTACACAAACATCGCTGATGTTGCTTATTCAATACACAAACCAAGCACTAGTATTTAGTAAGGATCATAGAAAAAAGATTGCCCCATCGTGCGGGTGATAGCAACACGATAGCTAGCTTAACACACGTACAAACACACGTTCTTCATTAGTGTGACATTTTCAGTTGTAAAAATTTCACTCTCCATTTTTGCGATACCGCAGCCTAAGAAGTTTCACTTAAAAATCAGCTTAATGTTTCAATCCTATGCTTAATGCTCCAAAACTTCAAAAGCCAGAGGGACTAATACTGATTTGCAATTCCCCATGGCAAAGTGGTTGATGGCTATGCCATGTAGTAAAAGATTTCGCGTAAGCAACTCGAAATGTCAAGGTGAGTATTAATATCATAGATATGCCAGAGAACTCCAAGAGAAAAAAGGGTTTCTTAACAACTTGTCGGACATTGCTTTTGGCATTCCATAGCACTCCATGATAGAAATAACTTTTAGAGTTTCAATAAAAAAAATCTAATACTGCGTCTAACTTAGGCTGCGTTTCTCCAAACTCATTTAAGTGGAAATTAACTTTAATTCGATTTTTTACTTAATTCTCATTTAAATTATTTTCAGTTTCAATAAGCTATTTATTTAAGTGAGTAAAAATATGGCAGCACCGTGCTAAAAGTTGTTGTAAAAGTAGGGCTGGTACACAAGTAAACAGCTGATACAGAAAATTGTGGTGTGTGTATATTTATCAGCTGACTAAACGTGTAACATCTCTGAGTGTGGTTATTCTGATTTAATTTTTATTTAAGTGAAGACTATAGGGCACTTAAGTCAAAATTAAAAACAAATTAGAATTGATTGGTGAAACCAAAAATTCGAAAATTAAAGTAATTTTCACTTAAATGAATGTGGTGAAACGCAGCCTTATAAGTTTAACTAGCTGGCAGTGGTAGCGCGAGGCTTCGCCACGCGCGTCAAAATATGCAAAAAAGTCCAAACCCTAATGTTTAGACTGTACTGTAGACCAACTTATTAGACAACATTTACTATTGGTCTCACCAAAGCCATTTAACTGAAAAATTATGATTCACAACTTCAGACCATTTAAATATAAATTTACCAAGATAAACCTAAAGCTAAGTTAACCCTTTCCGGACGGCTTTCAAATCATGGAGGTAATTCAAATTCAATAAATAGAATAACATATCTGAAGTGCAAAAATATCAATAATTGCATTGGGTGAGGTAGGAGGGGGTGGTACATAATTGTACCATCTGTCTTGTAAGCTGGTACAATAATGTACCATCCGTCCTGTGGAACAAATAATAGAGAATATGTTTATATACATTCACTTATAGTTTTTTTTTACTGTCTCAATTATTCAAGATTTATATATAAGAATTTGCTAAAAATATAGCAATAAAATACGAAGTAATAAGAGGAATTGAAATAAATCCTTTTCATTTTATTTAGAACAATTCATTGATTTATTTATAAAAATATTTTTGCTTATAATAATAAAAGTAAAAATTAATTATAGGATTAATACATGTGCGAAAACATATGTGACCCGGCCTATGAAAAGGTGGCTTATGACTCAAAAAAGAAAGGACTTTCTAGTTTTCACCACGTGAAAGAGC
>JAPVRG010287164.1:0-11236 GCA_029783565.1 Rhagoletis cerasi
AAAGTAGCTTTTAATAGCATAGTGGTTTTAATTTTAATTACATAGCTTCCTGATTGGTTGAAGGTATCGTCGTGATTGGTTAAATTTATCACAGGTTTTAACCAATCAACGGTGATCACTGATCTTAGCAACAGCCTAAAAGTAGGCAACGGATCATGGCTTGAAATGGGTGCACCTTTTCCATCACAGGGTGGAGTATCTAAATAAGAACATTAAAGCATGTATGTATTTTTATACCCCAGCGCACTTTTGCACAAGGATATTATGACTTTGTTCACATAACTGTTGTTTGTAACAGCCGAAAGGAATCGAGATAGATATAGACATATATATACCAAAATGCTCAGAAGGAAAAGAAAAATCGATTAAGCCATGTCTGTCCGTTCGTCTGTGCACAACGATAACTCGAGTAAAAATTGAGATATCGCAACGAAACTTTGTACGCGTACTTCTATTGAGATAAGCACGTATGGTATTGAAAATGGGCGACATCTGACAATAACCACTTCCCACTTCCCATACAACGATAAAGTACAGAAAAACGAAATCTGCGATAAAGCAGTAGATATCTAACTACTGATGATAATTTACTCAAGATTTGTGTTTGCAATTATTGCTTAGCAAGAAATACGATTATAACAATTTTTTAGAAAATGGGCGTGGCACCGCCCACTTATGATTACATATGTGTATCACGGTAACCTTTTTATCGATTTCTACCAAAAGAAAGGTGTTGAAAATGTTTGAAATCGGGCTAAAATTACGCCAACTTTTCATATAACGGGATATTACAGAAATATGAAAACTTCGAAATTTAGAAACAGTAGTTTACTCAAATTTGGTACTAACAACAATCTCTGGACGAGAAATAAGATTTTTATGGACTTTTTGTAAATAGGTGTGACACAGCCCACTTATGATTACTTAAATTTATCTCGGCAACCGCTTTATCGATTTCAGTTAAATTATTTCTTTAAGTCTAACTGAGCATATAATCGAAAATGTTTGGAACGGTAACGGTAGGTTTCAGAATCGTAAAAAACGATTTTTAATGCGTGAGCGTGGTATTTAATGTTCGGTTTCGCACAAACTTAGGCTTCTTTACTTGTTTAAGTATTTTTTAGTGATCTTTTAAACCTAAATAATTTTAACGCACAGGTGTCTCCAACGAAAGAGCAGTTAGTTTATTTTCTATAATTTTCGGTATAAGGAATGAAACAGAATGTTTTACAGTCAGTCAAAATAGGTTAAGGCAAGAAATTTAACATTTTAAGCGGTGCTCAGTTTAGAGTTAAGCTTTTTTTAATTTTCTTCTGTTTCCATTTTAGTTTGGGGGAAGATTCAATTGTACCTTAATTTCCAGTATATTTCGCTTGTAATTATGAACATACGGTGACTCACAGAAGTAGTTTGCATTTCTTTTTTTGCGATATTTAAAATGTTTTTCATAGCAAATTTTTTTCGTTGATTTTTTATAAAAATATAGCATATTCTACAACTAAAACCATGTAATACAAAACTTCAAACTTTGAAGAAAAATAAGGAAAATGTATCAAATTTTCAACAAAATTGCGAACTTTTTTATCAGTTTTAAAGCCCACTGAATTTTATTACAACAAAGTGCAAATTTCAAGTCGCTAAAAAATCTCGGTGATTTTTGATAATTTTTTTTGCTGACCGTGTAGAGCATTTTCTTCCATATAATGAATTTTTTTGTATGGAAGAAAATGCCCAACACCGTCAGCAAAAAAATTATCAAAAATCAAAGGAATCAGCGAATTGAAATTTTCACTTTATTACACTAAAATTCAATGGGCTTTAAAACTGCATACTCGAATTTTTTTGTTGAAAATTTAATTAAAAAGTAATAAATTTTTATGAAAATTTTGTGAATTTCCCTTATTTTTCTTCAAAGTTTGAAGTTTTGATTTACATGGTTTTAGTTGTAGAATGTGCTATATTTTTATAAAAATTTACCATAAAACCCCTTTTAAATATCGCAAAAAAAGCCATGCAAAATACTTCTGTGAGTCACTGTACATACTTATGTATGTGTGTATGTACGTTTGAATGAAGTAAAAGCGATAAACAAAAGAACTAACTCATCATACATATGGGTAAATCCAGAAAATGATCAACCCGAAGCGTAAAAAAATATTTGTTGCCATCGTAAAGTTATGGGGCAAATAGCTTCCTTTGTACCTTTTTTATTCGAATTGAGTTGATTTTCTCTTTTTGTTTATTTAAACGGCTCAAAAATGCATATCTTCTATGTCTTCCTTCTGTTATGCACTCGCTATGTGTTTTTGTTTGTTTTCATAAACTCCGTTATGTCCATATACTAAAGTTCTGCCTCTATTTTTTTCTCTATTACTGAGAGCTCTCTTCACTCTGCGATCTGGTATTATGACAATACTAAGAGCACAACCATGGTACAATAATTACAGGTATTGTCTTCCCAGAGAGCGCATATTCCGATCTGCCTTATTTGAAAAATATCATTGTTGCCCACACTAAAAAGTTTACTGCTAGGGAAAAGGGATATTTCCATACCCTATATATCATATATGTACACGCATTTTTTTAAACAAATCTTCTTGCAGAGAACTTATTTAATTTGTAAAAGCCGAAAAAAACATTTGCTTAATAAATAAACTCAAAATTTCTGTCGCTCAAACGATTTTTCTTCTGTTTAGAAAAATTATAAAAATTTAATTGAGCGAAAACAAAAAGCAAAGCCGAATAAAAGTAAAATAATCAACATTGAACTGCCTCAAAACGAAAATAAGGGAGCACGAATTTCGATGTGAAGCAAAACTCTCTAGGAAGACAATACCTATAATAATTGTACCATGGAGCACAACCATATAACTGTAAATCATGGATTTAGTTCAAGCGTTCAGTACATAACGTCCGTACCGAAAAATAAAGTTTATTTTGTGCAAAATTAATGTGGTGGGATCAAAGAACACAGCGTGATCATTTCTAAAGTAAAGTCAGTAGAGCTGCAAGGAAAAAATCGAAGTACTCAGGAAAGCTAATCAGTATAACAATTTTGATTTCTTAATTTTCGTAACGTCCGAACAGTATGTTCTGATATTACTTATTTTATTGAAATAGTGTAGCATCTTTTTATTTGCATAGACGTAACTTAAGAAATGGAAAGCATAAGCAAAATATGGGGTAATGTAAAAAATATGAATAAGTGATATTGTTTTAATAATTCCCATTGCTTACTTAGAAGTGGCAATGACATCGAAGTCAAAATCAATAAAAATAAATATTTGAAAAGAAAATTTGCATTGTCTGTTAAACTTATTTTATTTTTAAATAAAACCGTATATATTTCTTCAATTTTTACTTATAATTCTACTAGTTCTACTGATGGGAAATATCTGTAACGTCCGTCACGTAACGTCCGAACAAATAAGATTGTGAACTGCGATATTTATAGCTAGTATTTCAAAACTAAACAACTCTTTTTAAAAGCTTCATTATTTTGCTACATCCTTTTATTTTCAACTTTTGTTCCAAAATTGATAAATTAGCTAACATAACCAAAAATTGTCATGAATCTCACAAACACTTCCTTTTCCCGTAACGTCCGAACTTAGTATTAAAACAAAAGTTTTCTATGAGAATAATTTAGGAAACGTATTTTTTTTTATATGTATAAAGTACCACTTAAAAGCTTCCAAATCCGGCGCTTGATTGTTCAATATGTGTGCATTAATTGAAATAAATGGCCTGAACAAGCGTCCGAACGTAACGTCCGAACGCCAGGACTTGCCCATATGTAGATACGTGTGTATTATAGGTACATACATACATACATATACAAAATCTATACACATCTCACTATGCAAATGCCCAAGATCTAATACATACATACCCTGAAGTATAGTTACTAGTTCAGTGATAGTATTTAAGGGAACATGGTTGCGACTGGTTGCTTTGTAATGCGACGTGTGACACTGGATACTTGAAAACTTCCGAATTCTGCTGGCGGCCGAAGTGTTAGGAACTCAAATCTAACTACGGTTCGTTTATCTCTGCAAGCATCAACGTGCATGCACAATGTATTGCGTTGTTGTTGTTTAAGTCAGTGCACGGGACTATCTCTTAACTATATACATCGGATGGGGCAACTGTCCACAGCTAAAAACACCTCCATTTTACAGTACACGCCGTTGTTAGGAAATTGGGCGGGAACTAGTATTGCGGAAACTATTTTTGTGGAAAAAGGAACGCAACTTGAACTATTTTTGGGCTAGAGAAATTTTCTGTAGGGACATACATCCAAACACTTAAGATTCTGTTCACTGTTCATGCAAAGCAACATTAACAGGGCATTAGCAACAGATTATGATGCTAAGCTTTGCGAAAAGTTGAATATTTGCAAACATACTCTTAAGGGCTTTACACCTATGTACATACGAAACCACTCAAATCTTCTGCACCAACATATGTTTGTTACGTATGCGGTTAGGGCTCGATATGTTTGTATACAAAAGGCATACATAAATGTTTAAGTACAGTACAATCATGCCAATTACGGTATCCGACGGATACCATTCATACGAATCTAATCCTTCACACTCGCTTATTATCACATTGCGAATCGGATTAGATCCGTGCGGATGGCATCTGTCGGTTACCGTTAGAGGCATGAATACATATTTGCATCAAAATCGAGCCGTAATTCGTTTTTCACCAGTCAATATTAGCTAGTAGAAGAAACACAGCAAATCCACCATTGACCAGACTTGTCATTGGTATGATAACAGCTATCAAATGCAAAATGCAAAAAAATTCGCAAGCTTGCATCGATAGTAAAACTTTAAGTGATCAAATTGAAGTTGTGCGCATTTGTTTTGCCAAAAAATTTTTTTGTATTAAAGGTCAATGCTTTCACTAAAATTTTTTGCTATACACGACACATATATTTGCACTTAAGTATTTTAATGAAATTATTTCATAATCAGTTAAAAGGTAAGACAAGTTTCAAAAATCTTGAATCTTTCATAGACTATAACTTACAAGTTGGGCGTGGTAAAATCTTGCCCATTTTTTGCCCAAAGGCATCTTTTTTTCAACTTAAGTGATACATTTGGTTTAAATGCCACCTTGGGGAGTTATAGGGTTAAGAAGGTGATCAACAGTAGTTCTAGCAAAAACAGGCTCACATCTAAACGAAAAACACTAATGAGACCCGAGCTAGCGAGTTTTTTTGTAGCAAATGTATCAGCTTTTTAGAAAAAAATATTTTGGGGGTTAGTTTCTTAGTTTTTAGGAGAATCTGGGCATCATAGTCAAAATTTCAAGAATTTTCGACTTTTGGCTTATTTTGACGGCCATTTTGGTATAAAAAAGGTCCTATTAACTTATGAATATTTATTAATTTTTTGTTTCAAAATTTTCATGAAATTTCTTTTAAATTCTCCCAAGATATGTCATACTAAGTTTTTGGATTTACCCCGGAAAAAATATATCTTTAAAGCAACTTATTCTCAAAACTGATGTTTTTACACTTGTGTTCTCTTTTTTTTCATTTTCGGTGTTGTAAAGTGTTTTAATCAAATATTTTTCCCGGAGTAAAATCAATATATTTTTATGACAAATGTTAGCAAATTTGAAGAAAATTTCATTGGAACTTTAAAAAAAATCGGAAAAATAAAAACATAAGGTAATTGGACCTTTTTTATACCAAAATGGCAGCCAAAGTAAAAAAAAGTGTCAAGAATGATGCCAAGATTCCTCTAAAAGCTAAGAAATTAACCCCCTAAATATTTTTTCTAAAAAGCTGATACAACTAGCTAAAAAAGCTCCCTATGTCATTTGGCATTAAGGGTTTTCGTTTAGGCGTGAGCATTTTTTTCTAGAACTACTTCCGATCACCTTCTTAACCCTATAACTCCCCAGGGTTGCATTTTAGACCCCACCTTACAATTTTTTGTTCGTCTGGTACTCCCGCATCGATAAAAATATTTCCTCCAACTAGTCTTTTTAGGCATAGTTCGGAACTAGTCCCATTTAACACTAGTTGGAACTAGTTATTCATATCTATATTTAAGCTTATCTTCCTCCTAAAAATCATGCCCATTTTCAAGTTGATATCTAAAACCTGGGCTAAAATTGAATTTTAACGTCCTAGATTGGCAAAATCTCACACTGTGCGGTGTAAACTAATCAATGGGGATAACGTCAGGCATTTACACCACTTTCTACTACCAAAGCACAGAATTAGAGATGGCAGTGACATCGCAGGGGAAATCTCTGTTAAAAGCGTTAAAACCTTGCAGCACCGCCAGGACCATGATTCGCTGTTACAGTGCAAAAATCACTAACTATATTCTAGCATTTCCAAGGCTGAATTAGAAGATACTAGCTGGGTCTCTTACGGAAATTGTCCACAATATCTCACGCATTTAACTTACGACCAACTGATGGTAACTCTAAAGACACACCAAAACATCTCCTGGGTTCCTATACAGCTTTCGGAAAGTAGCAACCGATGGCTATGTTTACTTCTCCTCTCTGAAGGAAACAGCAATTCAAAGGACTAGTAAATTGCTAAAAGCTTCGTCTTCTTCTTGTTTGGCGCTGAAACCGCTTAAGCGATTTTGGCCGAGTCCAACAAAGCACGCCAGTTGTTTCGCTTCTGTGCCAACTGACGCCAATTGGAAATGCCAAGTGAAGCCAAGTCCTTCTCCACCTGGTCTTTCCAACGCAGAAGAGGCCTCCCTCTTCCCCTGCTACCACCAGCGGGTTTCGAGCCGAATACTTTCAGTGCTGGAGCGTCTGTATCCATTCGAACAACATGACCAAGCCAGCAGAGCCGCTGTACTTTAATTCGCGTACTTTAAATTGCTAAAAGCTTACTAAACAAAATATTATGACCAAGGTTTAACCATAGGCCTGAGTACTAAGGATCAACTTATAGTCTATGTGTGACCTACTGTACCTCGCCTATTTGTGTAAGAGTGAAATTAGTCAAGAACGTAAACCTACCGGTACGTAAACCCGAGTCAGCTGACACGATCTATCTTACCGGAGCGCCATGTAAATAAAAACCCAACAATGCAGAATTTTTCTGTAGTTGTAGCCCGTAGCGCAGAAATCTGCGGAATTTAGATTTTTCCGTGTCAGCTGATTTCTTCCTTCTATAGATGGTTGCCAGTTCGACAGTTTTGCAGATGGTAAAAAAGTTATAAGTTCTTATTAAAAATACGTTCAAAATATTTGAATTTTACTATCGAATAGGGGTTTTTGTTGAAAAATAAGTAGTTTATATTTAGCTACGATCTATTATAGCACAAAAAATTGTAGCTGACATGGTAAGTTTATGAAAGCAAGATAAGTTTATGAAAACACATGGTTGAGTGGCAACACTGTAGTAAGCTACACTGCGTATTCGTTGCGGGCTCCAGTAAGCGCCAAAATTCTGCATATACAGACATCGTTTAAGTATAAGTTCTGCCTTCTTGACTAATTTAACACTAAGCCTCAGGGCGATTTTTTCTGTTCTTTGCCCAAACGGACAAATAGTTGTAGTACTAACTAGGAAGAAGAAGCTATTATAAAATTAGTAAAACAAAATCACGGTTCGAGGACGCCTTTCCCTTACTTGGATCATTCGAAGTAGAGGGAAGTGAAATTCCCTCGTTTGCTTACAGCGATCTCTTTTACTTACATGGCGTTGGCCTGATATATCTACTGAGTTCCTTACCGGTATTTTCCATAATGCTTAGCTATCTTATAAATAAAAATTTCTCGGAACATATACATAGTTAGCCATATAACTTTAGAATGTTTTGACCGATTTGGCTAATTCTTTTTTGTGGTCTTTTCAGTTACGGGGAGAAGGTTTGTATGAAAAATATACGTGTGAGGTGGCGCTTCAGTCGATTTATTACTAAAAATAGTATTTATGATTCGATTTCTTTCATATTCAAACTATATTTGGGTAACAAGAAGGGATTCAAGACTTATCTATACTAATTATATACAGAGAAGCCCCTTTTTTAACAGGTAATCTCGCGAACGGCTGGTCCGATATTCATAAAATTTTGTATATAGCTTTCAGCAACCACCATGTCATAGGCCAAACAAAATTTACTTTTTTCCAGTAGTTGGACCAAAATAAAAAATTCGTATTATGGTCCGATTTGCTTAAAATTTGATACGTAGGCAGCTTTTTGCCCAGATTGGGATATAGGATTCTTTTTTTTTCGTATGTATGGTCCGATTTTCTTGAAATTTGGCGCGTAGGTGTCTAGCTTTTTGCCTAGATATATATATAATCATTTTTTCCGGTAAGTAGGCCAGGACCAATCTATTCGAAAAATATCTTATTTATGGTGTGATTTGATTGAAATTCGGTACACGTACGATACACGTTGAATGAATTGGTTTTTCTTTAAAAAATAGCGTTAAAAAATGCGTACAACGTCGCATACGGGCAGCTAGTACAGAATATAAATATGATAAATAATGAGATTATAGAGGGGTTTAAGGGCATAACAACGTGTGCATTATAATATTTTTTAAAGAAGTAATTTAGTGTTCTGAGGGCTATACGAATTTTCTTTTTAGATAGATAATTACAGGAATGTGATTAGTGGGTATGCTCTAAAGGGCAAGAACTGGGATATGATGAAGAATTTGGTAAGCGAGAGACCTACAGAGAATAAACGAGTCTGTATCTTATCTGGTAGTCAAACAGCGCCTAAAGCTTTATACTCACACATACACAATGTAAAGTTCCTTACTGAGAGATAGCCCAGCATTATAAAACGTATACCATTAATTTAGGTGCTTGGATAACTGGGTAGGTACGACCACCTCCTTACCGGAAAGAACACGGTAATTATATCAATGGCCCCCTTTTGAACAATATTTATGTGGGTTAGCAATTTCATATGGCATTGCAGCGATACTAGTAGCAGCCTATGTGAGGAGGGTGCGTTTCTACTCTCCAATCGTTTCAACCTAAACTAAGAATTTTAACTTCGCAAACCCAAAAGTGCGTTGAGGCGTCGTGATGTCGTTTGCGAGGTTTAATTGTCTGTAAACATTGGTATACCTTCGCGGAGGTTACTGATGCTTGCTTGTACCCTCCAATGCCGGCTCACCGCGACTAATTAGCTGGGAAAGATGTCGAAGTTCATTGCAGAGGTACATAGTTTTCTTTCTTTTAAATTTCAATATAGTTCTCGTGTTTACACTTTTCGCTATAACTTCTAATTAGTTAACAAAAGTCTAATATTTGCAGTCTTGCAGTCTTTAAATTGTGCTCCAGTTAAGTTATCATCACCACTCCCATTTGGTACTCCAAGCTTGAGCGCACATAATTACATATTTTACGATATCTGATTCAATTGAAAATTTCTCATTTTCCGCTTCAATGAATAAGCGCGTTAAAACTACCAGACTTATCGCCACGCAAACACACCCAGCACTTTGATGGACTCTCATTGACATCATGCATTCATACATATGTACATATACTTGTATGCAGAACATCAACAAATCAATGAACCTTAATCTTTATTTGCATGAATTTTTATTGTTTTTCTGGAAGTACACAAACATTATTCATACACTTCTTATCAGAGTATTCATACATACATACATACGTATTGAAGTTCTTTAACTCAGGCATAATTTTCCCGTGGGTGTGTCAAACAAAAAGCATCCATTAATACTCGTACGAGCACTCTATGTATATGAAAATGCTTCATTACTCCAGTTCATAAATGCTATTGTTGCAAATAGTTTGCTCGCAACGCACAAAAAGTCTTTGCATTTAATTGAGTGAGTAGTGATGATCGAGTGAATTACTTAATTATTGCTGAATTGTCATCTGGAATAAATTCATTGTGTTTAATTAAGCTTTCGTGTCAAAGGTAATAAGCATATTTATGGATGTACATCTCTATAAACATACACATAGAAAAAAGTAGCGTATGCTTGATTGCCAGTGATTGTCACGACTCTAACTAGATATCAGGGAAAGTGAAAATAAATGAGCTCAAAGCATTAAGTGTTAAATAATGTAATGTTTGCCATAAAGCTTTCAAAAAGTGAAAACTTTTTTCTCATTGCTCTAAACATATAGTTACTCAATGAAAAAGACTGTAAATTATTAAGTGAATATTTAATGAAAGACTTATGATAAAGTTAATAAAAATCTTTTATTTAAAAAAAAAAGAGTTGTAAATTTAAAATTCACAGCTTTTTGCCAAAATTTGTGCAATAAACACTTAATTTACTTTTTTTCCGATTGAAGTCATTTTAGACCCTAGATACCAAGAATGAGAACGAAAAATGACACTGAAGATGGCACAACGCCGAAACCGGTTTGTCTCCAAACCAAACTTGACAAGGAATGACGGAAATTCGTTCCAAAGTAAATCAATGTGACTACTTGTGAAATATGGCATCGAGTTTATATGTGTGTATGTATACTAATACCCCGGTCGGCGTCGCTGATTGGAACCGGAGCAATACGACGCAAATCGAAATGAAGCAAACCGAAACACGCTAGTTCATACATTTGTATTGCCTTTTATATGATCGGAAATTTTAATGAAAAACCATTTTGCTAAAGAGCCGTTGTATATATTAATTTTGGGTAAATATCGCTGAATTATTTAGCCACACTGCGAAAAAGATTTGAAAATCCGATACCTTCTTCTTCTTCTTTATTGGCGCTGTAACCGCCTAAGCGATTTTGGCCGAGTCCAAAACAGCACGTCAGTCATTTCTCTTCTGTGCCAACTGACGCCAATTGGAAATACCAAGTGAAGCCAAGTCCTTCTCCACCTGGTCTTTCCAACACAGAGGAGTCCTTCCTCTTCCTCTGTTACCAGCATCGCGTCCCGCATTGAATACTTCCAGAGCAGGAGCGTTTCTGTCCATTCGAACGACATGACCTAGCCAGCGGAGCCGCTGTATCTTAATTCGCTGCACTATGTCTACATCGTTGTAAAGCTCATACAGCTCATCGTTAAATCGTCTGCGGTACTCGCCATTGCCAACGCGCAAAGTCCCGTAAATCTTTCGCAGAATCTTTCTCTCGAAAACTCCAAGAGCCGCTTCATCAGATGTTTTCATTGTCCATGCCTCCGCGCCATACACCAGCACAGGCAAGATGAGTGACTTATAGAGTGTGATTTTTGTGCGACGAGAGAGGACTTTACTTCTCAATTGCCTACTCAGTCCAAAGTAGCAC
>JAPVRG010287204.1:0-13223 GCA_029783565.1 Rhagoletis cerasi
GAGTCCAATGCCATTGCCAATGAGGCGGCTGAGCTGGTGGAGCTCACTTATTCGGGCGGAGGCAACGAAGTTTTACCCACGCTCCATGATGTTTTGGAGAGCGCATGCGCAGATAGAATTGATCATACCGTCAAGTCCCTAATCGAGACATTAAAAATTGAAGAAAAATACGATGTGCATGGGTCTGGAAAATTAGATTTGGGCTTGCAGTATCATTACTTTATGGAACCACATACCACCGTGGTAATTCCGTTCGAAGGTGGACTGGAAGTATATGCGGCGGCTCAGTGGATGGACTTGGTTCAGGGCGTTCTGTCTGAATTGCTTAATATAAAAGTCAATGAGATTCAAGTTAAAGTACGACGATTGGGTGGCGGCTATGGCGGTAAAGGAACCCGCAACGTTCCAGTTGCTTGTTCTGCCGCATTGGCTGCTTTCAAGCTTAACCGACCAGTGCGTTTTGTACAGTCTATAGAATCCACGATGAATGTTCTTGGAAAGCGTTGGGCTTTCCATTCAAACTACGATTTCTACGTTAAAAGTACAGGCAAAATAGTGGCGCTGCGTAATACATTCTACGAGGATGCTGGTTGCAGTTGCAACGAATCCCCTCTTGGCCACACGGTTTTGCTCGGTAAAAATTGCTATGAATTCAGTGATAACTACAAGTTGGATGGCTATATGGTCATCACCGATTCGCCTAGTAATACAGCATGCCGTGCACCTGGCTCTGTGGAAGGAATTGCCATGATTGAAAATATTCTCGAGCATATTTCTTTCGAGACGGAATTGGATCCTGTAGACGCTCGCATTGCCAACTTGATTTCAGGTCATAAAATGTGTCAAGTTTTGCCATATTTTGTAGAAAGAACGGATTACAGAGCCCGTAAGCAGGCGGTAAAAAGTTTTAATGAACATAATCGCTGGCGTAAGAAAGGCCTTGGAATCACTATCATGGAGTACCATATCGGCTACTTTGGCCAATACCCGGCTACCATGGCCATCTATCACACCGATGGCACTGTAATCATTTCACATGGTGGCATTGAAATGGGTCAAGGCATGAATACCAAGATCGCTCAACTAGCGTCTTTTGAGTTGGGTATACCAATGAATATGATTCGATTTGAAAATAGTAATACTGTGAACGGTGCAAACAGCATGGTAACTGGAGGCTCAATCGGTAGCGAAACAATCTGCTATGTAAGTAGAATATTTCGTGGAATGCAGTTCAGTTCCTCTAAAAATATAAATTGTTATAGGCGGTATGCAAGTGTTGCAACACCATTAAAGAACGACTCAAGCCAGTGCGCGAATCCCTGAAAAATCCCACATGGCTTGACGTCATACAGTCAGCTCATAGTCAACACATTAGTCTGATAGCAAACGACAGTTGTAAGCAGGACGATATGGATCCATATACTGTTTGCGCCTTGGCTCTAGTTGAGGTTGAGGTTGACATACTCACGGGCAATTATCATTTACCACGAGTTGATATATTGGAGGATGTTGGTGAAAGTTTGAATCCAAATGTGGATATAGGACAAATCGAGGGTGCCTTTATGATGGGGCTCGGCTACTGGACTTCTGAGGAAATGATTGTAGATAGAAATTCGGGAGAGGTTAAGACCAATCGCACATGGAACTACAAGCCACCTGGTGCCAAAGATATACCAATAGATTTCCGTATTGAAATGCTGCCAGGTAGTCCAAATCCGGCTGGTTTTATGCGTTCGAAGGGTATGTGACTCATGAATTGTTGATTGTTAAGATGTAAACTAAGGTTTTTTTTTTTAAATTTTAGCGACGGGTGAGCCAGCAATATGCCTGTCAATAGCTGTAGGCTTTGCTTTACAGGAGGCTTTACAATCTGCACGTTCGGATGCTGGTTTGGCAAAAGAATGGATCCCGCTGACCGCGCCAATGACTCCGGAAAGAGTTTTGCTACAATCGGGCACTGACCTCAGCATGTTCCAGCTGAAGTGATGATAAACATTTAAGCGTTTGTGAATTAATATAACCAAAGTTTCCAGTCTATATTTTTATTATTTGAAACCAAAATGAAGTATAAAAGAGTTACTCTATAAGTAATGTTATACAAATAATTTGTAAGGATATTTATGTAGAAATTTTGTCACCAACGGGAACCGATCTAAGCTCTGCAAAAAATTGTGCGACGAATCTTTAAATAGAGTATTCCGGTATTAGTCTGAACCGGGTACAATTAGGCATTAATTGGTCGCAACTAGTCTCATATGGGTATAATTGGAGATCAATTAGTCGCTGACTCATCTCGAACGGGTACAATTAACGATTTAGCACTTAGCTAACGAAATTTTATGTGCGGCGCTGGCATGTTAACGATTTAATGATATGTAAGCACTTAGCTAACGAAATTTTATGTGCGGCGTTGGCATGTTGAGAGACTATTCGATTAGCAAACTTGAGAACCCCGGTTCTAAACGCATTTCTAAAGGCGAAGTATTAGCCTCTGCATAGGACATGCGCGAACAAAAGCGAACAGTTCATTCCATATAAAGTGATCAAAAGTGGTAATAGTCGCATGTTCCTTTGTGACCACTCCCGAGTCATCCCGGATTATTCCCATTTTTTGCAGCGAAGTTAAAATTGAGCACATTCGTATGTATATGCATTTTCATTTGTATGTATGTACACTGTAGAGCTTTGCAATTGTTAAATAATTTGCTTTTTTAATTCATGAAATTTTTACCTGGGCTGCAAACCGCTCTAAAAATCGATGCGGTTCGGTTTAGTGGTTCGAACCATTTAGAAAAAACGTGTACCGGTACAAGAACTGGTTCATGAGCATCTGTGAACAGCAGTTCGGTTCAATTCGAAAGGTTTAAGTTTTTTTATACTACGAGATACAAATATCAAAAAAATGTGACAAATACTGTATACAGAGGTGGCCACATAATTAGGAACACGGGTTTTTTACAAGTTTCGATCATTTGTTTGTTTTTTTTTACAAAAATATAGTTCATACTACAACGAAAACCATGTACATAACTCAAAGCTTGAATCAGCATTTTTAGAAAAAAATCGGGTATGCAGTTTTATAGCCCATCAGTTTGAATATAATATTGTGCAAGTTTGAAGTAGCTCAAAAATCTACAAGCACTTTATTGTACTAAAATTTAATAGGCTAAAAAATTGCATACCAACAACTTTGCTAGCGATTCTACTTAAAATTTTGAAAGTTTGTTAGTTTTTTTTTAAATTTTTGTTTAATGTTTGTTATTGGGATTTATATGATTTTTGTTATATAATAAGCAATACTTTTATAAACAATTAATCAGCATTGAACAAAAAAAAAAAATTGTCAAAACTGGTAAAAATGTTGTGGTGCTATTATTATGCAGCACTATATATTAATTGTCACATATGTAATGTTACATTATTATACAGTATTTAAGTTTATTAAAAGAATGCCTTGTAATAAGTATTCATATATGCTTGCTCTTAAGTCAGATAAAATAATTTTTGAAATTGAAAACGCACTTGCCATTCAGGAGCAGCTAGTAGAATTTCAGCTAAGCTTTTTAACACTTTCTTTGTATAGTTGCGCCAGAATTATAAAACGTCTGCATGTGAAAAAAGGCCTTTAATGTTGTCTAAAGAATTATTTATGTCTGCAATAATTTTTCTGTTTGGTAAAGTTTCTTTGTAATTCAATTGTTCTGACGGAGTTGCCATCAAAAAAAAGTTAGTAGTTTTACAAAATGCGTGGCATTTTTAGGCGAATTTATGTATTAAAAAACTTGAAAAATGCTTTACTCGTAGTAGATTTTCATTTTGAACCGAACCGAACCATTTTTTGGAGTGGGTTTCGGTACGGTTTTGACATTTCAAAATAACGATTCGGTTTAGAGTTCGGTTCGAAGCCCGAAAAAACCGCGGTTCCTGGATGCAGCCCTGATTCTTACAAGTAAAATTTCAATATTCTGTTCGACAGTGTGGCTTATATTTTTCGTTCTGCTATCATTAAAAAAATAGTATTTCACACAGCAAGATAATAGATACATGAATGGAGAACTAATGGTGTTTTCGTTTCTTCCAAATGTTGCTCTTCCATGGTGCATAACATGTTTGATGTTACACTCAATCCTGTAAAAGTGCATGTTTTTGCCCACTTATCCTTGTCTAGGTGTCACTCATTTTCTCCATATAAAAAAATCGCCGAGCACACTTCATATGGAAGAAAATTACTGACATCGTTAACAAGAAAAATAGCCAAAAATCAACGCTATTTCAAACTTGCAGTTTATTATACCAAAATTGTATGGGCTACAAAACTATGTACTCAAAATATTTCTAAGGAATTTAATTAAAAAAAATTGAAATTTTTACGAAAGTTTGTTTTTTTTTTCAAATATTGCACAAAGTTGGAAACTTTAATTTAAACGGTTTTTGTTATAGAATAAGCTATACTTTTATAAACAATATTAAGAATTAAATAATAAAATTAATAGTCAAATCTAGTCAATATGTGGGTGTCGTATAGTTATGATAACCACTACACATATGTATGAGCACCTAGCATTGAGAAAAAAAATTGATATAAAATTGACCGCGAGAGTTTTTGGAATTCAGGCGGCAGCAGCTAGAGCAGCTGATTTGATTTTTTTCCAAATTATTTGGTCTCTAAATTGTCAAATACTGTTTATTTTTTTCACAAAAAATCTAAATTGCCAAAATGTACTTGTGAAAATTTTTTTCATAAAAAAAGCGATTGAAAACCAGGGCTCGAATCACGGCATTCGTGATCGAGAGAAACTCGATTCCAAATATTTTTATATTACGGCATTAGATAGCGAGTTGGCTTTTTCCATTTAAATTGTATTGGAGAGAAAACAACTGTCATTTTATTTCATTCGATTCGAATCGAGTTTCATTCGGGCCCAGATTTTGGAACGTCCGCTTAACTCAGCTGCACAAACCTCAGTAAAAAAGTATTTTCTAGGCTAACTTTGGGTCGCTGATCACGAACAGCAACATCCATTTTTTTAAAAAAAGCGTTTTCATAATTTTTTCGAAAAACGTATTTTTTGGGTACTTTTCGCAGTAATTCGTCAATATCTCATAAAAAAATATTTTTATTATTTTTTAGTAAATAGAATTTCGCTCGTTAAAAATGAGCAACAACCAAAATGCAATTTTATATTCTCAAATCGCACACCCAGCATCGCCTCTACGCAGTTATTTGAATAATAAATAAATTTACATTTTACATGCAGGCGTATCATCAACATAACTCGGCAAATCATTCACCTTCGCACTATTACCTAGAACTAAAATATAAAAGCACAAATAATTATGCAATTTATTCGAAAGCATTGCACTTTAGTTTTTTCTTAACTGTTATTTATTTTAAGCGTTATTTATTTGATTTGTAGATATTCTTTTCAATTGGTACTCTACTTTCAAGTTCAAGGCAGAAAATTTCTTTGAAATTGAGAAACAAATTCTAATTGCATTGTGTGAAAAAAATGTATTAATTCATTATTTTTCGCCCACCATATTTGAGCCAGCCGCTCACACTCGATTGGAGCAAATTACCCTGTGCGAAAATTTGAGCACGGCCGAAGATGAAATGTGTTTCAATGGCAACATTAGTAGTAGCAGACTTATTAAAAAGTACATTTTTCACTCTCTGACAGGGACCGTAACAGTTACAACTTTTATTATAAAAATCGCTGTTTAACAATTATTGGACTTTTATTTAATTACTCCTTAAATAACAATTATTTCTGATTTACAATTTATAAATCCAAAATAAGTGTTATTTTTGCTTTTTATTAAAATAATCTACAAATAACAGTTATTTTGGATTTTTATATTATATGTCTTAAATAACAGTTAATAAGAACTTTTACTTATAAAAGTTAGTCACTGACTTATTTTTTAAGTCATACATATAAAAGTCGACTTATGCTGGCTGATAATGACTTTTATAAGTATGACTTAAAAAATAAAAGTCAGTGACTGCTTTATATTGATAACTTTTATAAATAAAAGTATTCAATAACTGTTATCTGAGACATATACTATAAAAATAAAAAATAATTGTTACTTGTAGATTATTTCCATAAAAATAAAAAATAATTGTTATTTTTGATATATAAAATAAAAATTAAAACTAACTATTATTTTTTTAATTTTGCATAAAAATTACAAAAAAAAAATTATTGTTAAATTTGATTCTCGGCGCAAAAAGAAATTAATTGGTGTATTGCACATACTTGTAGAACATTTCCCTCATAGTGAATTTTTCAATGACAGTTTTAATTAATAACTGTTATCTTCGGTCCCTGCTTTCTGACGATTTTTAGGTTTTAAACCCACTGGCGGCATACTAGTTTCCTGTTGTAGATTTTCCTGCAGGGGATATTGTATTTCACACTACACGAGAGTTGCTGTTAGCGCGCATTTAATACAACTATTAGAACTGTTAGAATATAGAGAATAGACACTGCATTGCGCTCCCTCGTTATCGTTAATGACGATTTGCACATAAATATATATATATATGTTTGTATGTATTTGTTTATTTACATTTACGTGTCGATTGTTTACTGGAAGGGAAGCATTGTACTTAACTTATAATGTTGTTCGGATTAGGTAAGCAGAATTGACTGCTACTACTCCTTGTTTTTTTTTTAAATGATGGCTTGTGAGAAGTACTGTTATTTCTATTGTGACACTGTTTATTTCATAATTGCTTTGCAACTTTATATGTATAGGCAGAAAGAATTCCAGTTAAATTTAAAGGAAAATTTAGTCCTTTTAAATCTCAACCAATGCAGTCTTCTGTAATTCAATTAGAGAAATATATACGTATGTATGCATTTTCCTGTATATAATTAGCCTTCATATACCTCTCCAATAATAAGAATAAAAATTAATACATGCTTGTAAGGTCGTTCGGATTTAAAATTAAAAGATTTGATTTTTTGAAACTCTAACAGCTTAAATAAATACAAGTACATTTTAAACGCAACCGAACACTTTGTAACCGAAAAATTGAAAAATTTTATTAAAACAAAAAACTGAAACGCGATCTTCAGCGCGGAATAGATCTGATAATGAGTATTTTCTGTCACTATGGCATTATATTTGCTGTAGATGTGTGGTAGTCCTTTTTTGATGGTTTTGTTGGGATTCTCAATACTGGCCGCCCATAGAATGACTAATATAAGAATTCATGATCAATAAAAAAAATTTTGGGAAAAATAATGGGTAAGTTGAACTGAAAGCAAGTCTAAGAGCCTCACTAAGTCGATGTTTAAAACACCATTGAAACTAACATCGAAGTATCGCCAATTTAGCGATGTTAAAAAAACAGCGGTATTGAATCGACATTATCGTTATTTTAAAAACATAGATGAATCGTTTGTATCCCTATATGTGCCACTTCTAGTGCAAAGTCAGATCAGTGACTTTTTGGGTGGGTTGAAGCTACATACTTGTTTTTTCACCTTTAAAATTACAAGAAACATTTTAACATGGCAGATATTTCAGCAATGCAAACTTTTTCTTTTAACCTTTTTTTTATGTGTACAATTTGTAGACTTTATAAGTACGTTTCATAAACAAAAAGTTGCGCCATTCTGCGCACATATTCAGTATATCAATTTTTTTATGGGAACTGGCTGGCCAAATACACATGACTTTACCAAGAGAAAATAAAGAAAAATGTAACAAGTGAAAGATATTTGGATATATAGAAAAAAGGTAAGAATACATATATTTTTGGTATATAAGGCCACTGTTTGGTTCATGTTTTGTTTCACTTTTGTACTTTGCTGGGCGGAAAAATTTTTGATAATTCATTCCTCCTCTCTCCAAAATTGGTTCAGGTAAAATAAATCGGTTATTGAAAATTCGGTAAAAATGTTTACTTTTAAATTTTGAGTGGCGTTTTTTGAAATTCAATAAGGCGGACAAATTTTTAAAAATTTATTTAATTCGCGCTATTGGATCCGCCATTTTGAATTTTGGAAAACGCCACTTGGCAATAAAAGTTATTATTTTTAATAAAATTTGAAGACCTTGTACGGGTTTTTATACCTAAACCAATTTCGACGAGAGGCGGCTTCTGTTGACGAAAGATGCCTCATATGTAAATTCTTCTTTCGATTGTTCTAAATATGTACATATGTGTATATTTAATTGCATACGATAATACGACTCTTGTGACACCTTGTGAATTGCCTAAATTTGCTGAATTCAAGATGTAAGCTTTGATAGTGTAAATATTTACCACAATAGTTCATTCAAATGTAACCCTTTTTCCCACTGGGTAGCTTCCAGAAAAGTGCTCTCACAAATTGGATGCATGCATGTGCACATGCATTTATAAGTATATGTATGCATGTATGTACATATGTGCGAATATTAACATAAACTACACTTGATGCATTAGAATAAATGTTTATAAAAAGAGGCGCGCCGCTAACAATGCAACTAGTTTAGCTAAACAGAGTCGTGCCGAACAGACGTGTCGCAAGTCTCAGTTTTTAGTAAACAGAAAATAAATTGTGCGATAGTTCTAACAAATTCCTGTAAATATAATTTTTGTCAAATTACAATCTGCGAAAAAAGTAGAGTTTGAAAAATGACGACCAATTTTGTAATCAACGGTACACCTTACTCAGGTAAGAACATTTGATATAAGTCTGTGCAATAGCATTGCCTTACAATTTCACTACGCAGTTAAGTTGTCCAACCTGCCATCGGATATTACTTTGAACACCTTTATTCGCGAACATGCGGGCCTGCCGGGTACTAAATTCATGTGCCAGGAGGGCGGTTGCGGTGTATGCATTTGCGTGGTCACGGGTAAACACCCAGTCACGGGGGATATTCGTACGTGGGCTGTTAACTCAGTAAGTTGTGATAATATAATGCTCACATAAATATGCATTTATGTATGTGCATTATACCGTGCCAGAGAAAAAGGTCGCCGTACACCTTCGAACCTAAAGTATTTTTGCAAGAATTTTTTTTTTGGCGAACCCTTTTTTTTACATTTTCCGTCTTATCTTCGGCATTTACAGTCGGGTCTTAATGTATGATATATGGATGTTCTTCCCTGGAGGAGACGATTTTTTCTGTTTCAAAGTTTATTGACCTCAAGTACCCCGTTCCAGTGCTTATCGTCCTGATCTCCGTTCTTATCACCCTAACGTACCACCCTGATGTCAGTAAATTAAAGCTGACCAGAAATCATTAAATGTTTGCTATTGAAGTATTTTGTTTACTGCAGTAGAACTATTTAAACAAAATGTATTTCCAAAAAAAATTTTTTTTCCAAATTGTCTTGCAAAAATACTTTAGACTCAAGGGTGTACGGCGAGCTTTTTTTATTTCGCCTGTAAGGCGACACGCTCTAATGTACATACTTGCATAAAATGCTATGCTTAATCTTGAAAAAAAAAATAAACATAAGATATATGTTAAACGCAGTAAAAAATGCATTCCCTCTATTTGAAGTGCTTGACATTGCTGAATACCTGCGCCGACTGGGAGATAACCACTACTGAAGGCATTGGCAACAAACGCGATGGTTACCATCCAATTCAGCAGCGCTTGGCCAAGATGAATGGCACTCAATGTGGTTATTGTTCGCCTGGTTTTGTGATGAATATGTATGGGTTGCTGAAATCTAAGGGCAACAAAATTACCATGGAGGAGGTGGAGAATTCATTTGGTGGCAACATTTGCCGTTGCACTGGTTACCGTCCCATATTGGATGCCATGAAATCTTTTGCAGTCGACAGCAACATTGAAATACCCGAAGAATGTCGTGACATAGAAGACCTGAGCAATAAAACGTGCCCCAAGACGGGTGTTGCTTGCAGCGGCGCTTGCAATGGCCTGAAAAAGCGTTCGCCGATCGATTACGAGGACGGTGGTCAGTGGTTCTGGCCAAAATCATTAGCTGACGTGTTCTCAGCCATCGACCAATCAAATGGCTCCGAATATATGCTTGTCGCCGGTAATACTGCTCATGGCGTTTTTCGTCGAGATCGTGCGATTAAAAAATTTATCGACGTTCATGGAGTACCTGAACTGCATCAGCACAATATTTCGCCAAGTGGCGTAGTTCTAGGTGGCAATCTAAGCTTAACCGATACAATGGCAATATTTCAAGAGGCTGCTAAATGCAATGGTTTCGAATACTGTCAACAACTTTGGAACCACTTCGACTTAATTGCAAATGTACCTGTGCGCAATGTGAGTACTAAGTCACGCGTGCGTTAAATGTGATTGTGATACTTTTTTTTTAATTTTGTCTTATCGTTATCTCCATTAATGAACTATTTCAAGTGTTTGGGTGCCTTGTAATACTTATTATCGAAATCCACTCAAAATATTTTGCATGCTTGCATTTTTATTTTTTTTGACGTTTTTTAGATGGGCACCTTAGCCGGCAATTTAATGATTAAATACCACCGCAAAGATTTCCCCTCTGATGTCTTCATTGTTTTTGAAGCACTAAATGCTAAAATATCGCTTCAAGAGAGCGCCAAGAAAGAGAAGACGGTAACGATTGCAGAGTTTTTGAAAACTCCGATGCACGGCAAAGTAATAAGAGCAATCATTCTTCCGCCATATTCACGCGCGCAATATATCTTTGATTCATATAAGGTATTTTTTGAAAATCAAAATTTTGAAACTCTTATAAAACATTTCCCGCTACTTTCTAGATTATGATTAGGGCACAAAATGCGCACGCTTATGTTAATGCCGCTTTTCTCATAAATACTGTTAAACCCAGCCATGAAGTAAAATCGGCCCGGCTATGTTTTGGTGGTATAAATCCTGATTTCGTTCACGCAACAGAACTGGAAAGGATACTAGTAGGACAACAATTACATAATCCAGAACTTGTTGAACAAATTTTTTCCGTAGCTGGGCAGCATTTCGTTGCTGATGCAGTTTTGCCAGACGCATCTCCTGAATATAGGCAAAAACTAGCTTGCGGCCTCCTCTTTAAAACTATTTTGCGGCATGCACCATCTAACGCAATTCCAGAAAAGCTGCGCAGTGGAGCAGAGATTCTGAAGCGACCAATATCTTCGGGTAAACAAGTGTACGAAAGTGTGAAGGCAGAGTTCCCGGTTCACCAACCGACCGAAAAATACGAAGGTGTAATGCAAACTGCTGGAGAGGCCACCTATTCAAATGACGTTCCTGTACAGCCGAATCAATTGTGGGCCGCCTTTGTTACAGCCAAAAAAGTCGGGGCTATAGTAACAGATATAAATACCTCTGAAGCACTGAAATTACCCGGAGTAGTTGCCTTCTTTTCTGCCAAAGATATACCTGGGAAAAATACAACTTGTGGCAGTGACCGATTTCTCTTTACGGTGGATGAAGAGCTATTTCCGAGTGGTGCTATTAAATTCTATAATCAACCAATTGGTATTATAGTAGCTGAGTCCAATGCCATTGCCAATGAGGCGGCTGAGCTGGTGGAGCTCACTTATTCGGGCGGAGCCAACGAAGTTTTACCCACGCTCCATGATGTTTTGGAGAGCGCGTGCGCAGATAGAATTGATCATACCGTCAAGTCCCTAATCGAGACATTAAAAATTGAAGAAAAATACGATGTGCATGGGTCTGGAAAATTAGATTTGGGCTTGCAGTATCATTACTTTATGGAACCACATACCACCGTGGTAATTCCGTTCGAAGGTGGACTGGAAGTATATGCGTCGACTCAGTGGATGGACTTGGTTCAAAACGTTCTGTCTGAATTGCTTAATATGAGAATTAATGAGATTCAAGTTAAAGTACGGCGATTGGGTGGCGGCTATGGTGGTAAAGCAACCCGAAACATTCCAGCTGCTTGTGCTGCCGCATTGGCTGCTTTCAAGCTTAACCGACCAGTGCGTTTCGTACAGTCTATAGAATCCACGATGAATGTTCTTGGAAAGCGTTGGGCTTTCCATTCAAACTATGATTTCTACGTTAAAAGTACAGGCAAAATAGTGGCGCTGCGTAATACATTCTACGAGGATGCTGGTTGCAGTTGCAACGAATCCCCTCTTGGCCACACGGTTTTGCTCGGTAAAAATTGCTATGAATTCAGTGATAACTACAAGTTGGATGGCTATATGGTCATCACCGATTCGCCTAGTAATACAGCATGCCGGGCACCTGGATCTGTGGAAGGAATTGCCATGATTGAAAATATTCTCGAGCATATTTCTTTCGAGACGGAATTGGATCCTGTAGACGCTCGCATTGCCAACTTGATTTCAGGTCATAAAATGTGTCAAGTTTTGCCATATTTTGTAGAAAGATCGGATTACAGAGCCCGTAAGCAGGCGGTAAAAAGTTTTAATGAACATAATCGCTGGCGTAAGAAAGGCCTTGGAATCGCTATCATGGAGTACCATATCGGCTACTTTGGTCAATTCCCGGCTACGGTGGCCATCTATCACACCGATGGCACTGTAATCATTTCCCATGGTGGCGTTGAAATGGGTCAAGGCATGAATACCAAGATCGCTCAGCTAGCGTCTTTTGAGTTGGGTATACCAATGAATATGATTCGATTTGAAAATAGTAATACTGTGAACGGTGCAAACAGCATGGTAACTGGAGGCTCCATCGGTAGCGAAACAATCTGCTATGTAAGTATAATATTTATTCCGTGAAATTTAATATAAAAGTATTTCTAAAAAATACAAATTGTTATAGGCGGTACGCAAGTGTTGCAACACCATTAAAGAACGACTCAAGCCAGTGCGCGAATCCTTGAAGAATCCCACATGGCTAGATGTCATACAATCAGCTCATAGTCAACACATTAGTCTGATTGCAAACGACAATTGTAAGCCAGATGACATGGATCCATACACTATTTGCGCCCTGGGTCTTATTGAGGTTGAGGTTGACATACTCACGGGCAATTATCAATTACCGCGGGTGGACATACTGGAGGATGCTGGTGAGAGTTTGAATCCAAATGTGGATATAGGACAAATTGAGGGTGCCTTTATGATGGGGCTCGGCTACTGGACTTCTGAGGAAATAATTGTAGATAGAAATACGGGAGAGATGAAGACCAATCGTACATGGAACTACAAGCCACCTGGTGCCAAAGATATACCAATAGATTTCCGTATTGAAATGCTGCCAGGTAGTCCAAATCCGGCTGGTTTTATGCGTTCGAAGGGTATGTGACT
>JAPVRG010287245.1:5227-17602 GCA_029783565.1 Rhagoletis cerasi
AGCTTCCATTTGATACTCATATTGTACAAACACATCCTAGGGTTACCCGGGTCCACGTTTTGGCCTATATCTCGAGACCCTGGTATCCGATTCTTAAAATTTCAAAACACCAACCATCTACTGAATAGTCCGAACAAAGCCTAAATATTTGGTTTGAATAGGTGAGTCCGTTCTGGAGTTATAGCGTCAGGAAGGAAACCCCGACTTATTTTTATATTATAGAGATGTTTGAAATAGGAAAAACACCCCTGTTTACCATATAACGGTAAGTTTCAGAATTGTGAAAAAACGATGTTTAATACGTGCGCCGGGTATTTAATGTTCGATTTCACCCGAACTTAGACTTCTTTACTTGTTTAAATTAAAAATGGCGGATCCAATATGGCAACCGAATTTTATAATTTTTTCCTTTTCACCAAAAGCATATATATTTATAAAGGCGTTTTCGAGATCGCTGATTTCGAATATGATGTCAGATTTTTTAAATTCAAAATGGCGGATCCGATATGGCGACCGAATTTTATAATTTTTTTTTCACCAAAACTTTATATATAAATGGGGGGTTTCGAGATCGTTGATTTCGAATCCGATTTAAGATTTTTGAGATTCTACAATTTATTCTTTTTCACCAAAAACTCATATAAATGGGAGGTTTTCGAGGTCGTTGCTTTCAAACATGATGTCAGATTTTTGAAATTCAAAATGGCGCATCCAATATGGCGACCAAATTTTATCATTCTTATCTTCTCCGCTCATTTATAAGAGGCGTTTTTGAGGTCGCTGACTTCGAATATGATGTCCGATTTTTTTATTCAAAATGTCAGATCCAATATGGCGTTGTCGGAGTCGGAGCAAACTAATTTAAATTCCTTCATTCTTTAGTACCACGATATTTTATATTTGTATTTATTAGTATTAATTCTTATGTATTTATTTGAAAGGACACTAGCACAACAAGTATATTATATATAACTATGCTAGGCCCATTTTCGATGTTGTTGGTAAAAAAAATATAATAGATTTTCTTATTATTGTTTTTGATTGAAGCCATTTCGCATTTTGCGTTAAAAACTATTCGCGCTGTCGATGGCATTTCTCCCATTTTTCACCTATTTTTTTACATATCATTCTTGCGTTTTCCTTTATGTAGGTGTTATATTCTTCGGATGTGTTCCCTTTAATAATATTTTGCGATATAAAGTTTAAAATGGCGGCCTCTTTTGCATCTTTGTTGACTGCTTCTTTCCAAACATCGAAAAGCACAGCAAAACACACGTAGAAGTTTTCTAAGAAAAAAGTACATATTACAAAAAATGCAAATTAAACCTTTTCAATGTCCACGAAGCTTGAAGACTGCCAAATGAAGCCAATTTTTTATAGCTCCACTAAAATTGAGATATTATTGCACAAATTATAGTTCATTTTGAAAAAGAGTTTCATTTTCACTAAGCAAATTATGTACAAGCTTTTTTTGCTAATCACCTTAATATTACCTTTTTTGTTCATTTCCATTTTTTTTCAATTACTTCATTACTCGAAGAAATATTCCAATTCGAACTAAAAGAAAAGAAAGAAAAATATTTATAAACTTTTTGTAGATATGTCAACTTTAACAGCTTATATAATAACGAGAGAACAATTTAAAAAAAAAACTGAGTATGCATTTATTTGCTCTAGTCAATTAGTTTAGTAATGGTGGAAGAATAACCGATTTATCATTACTTTCAAAAATGACTTTTGGCCAACAAATAGCAGTTCCCAGATCATAGTGCACGGTAGAGATTTTAAAGTATTTTTAAAGGCATGTGTTTTCAATCCGAAATCAAATTTCTTTGTGTGCAGATGTGCTTGCTATTATTTCTTAATTCCAGAAGATCCCAGGCTCGAATGCGGTTAGACGCAACACGTTACAGTGATAATGAAAATGTTTGTTGTGTAATTCCTAACTATGAAGTTCAGAGTGAAAGCGAATTCGAACGAAAGAAACCGCCAAACAAAAATCTACTTTGGGTAAACAAAAGATGGATTGGTGCCCCGCTGCATCTCTTTTCGATAGTTCGAAACCAGTTCTAAATTCGACCGATGAGATCTTATTCGTTCTGCATCCCTGTTTCTATAGTTCCGAATCAGTTCTAAATTCGTCACATTATATATAGATTTCTAATGTATTAAAATTTTCCTATAACTGAATAGAGACAGTTAGAAATGAAACAGGTAATTCGATGTTTTAGAAAACGATGCCTTTTTAATTATTCTTGCTTGTTGCATCAAATTATAATTTACTAGAAAAAGTGGACTTAACAACTTTTCACTTCTAGCTTAAGATAAGCAGTTTTAAAAAGTAAAATAAAATAGTTTTCGCTGCTTTTGGACTTGTGGGGATCTAGTTAATATCGGACTGGTTCGTTTTTGGCGATAAAGAACTAGTACTGAACTAGAAATTTGCCTCACTAGTTCGGGTTTCCACATACCTACAATTCCCATGCAATATGCAAGTTACTGTTACGGCTCTATTTGCAACACGAGAAACTTTTTTGCCGTTAGTCTTGCTCTCCTTCCGCCGCGGCAGTCACGCAAGCCACCCCATTTGCATTTGCTTACATATCCATAAGTAGTTTTAGTGGGTGTCGAATTCGGTTGAGATTTATGAACTGATGCATGAAATTGGTAGTGCGCCTCATTTATAAATACGAACGGATGTATATGTGTGTATACAGCAAGGGTCTCATTTGTCCTCTCTCTCACAGTATTGCTAACTGAAATACTCTGAGTAATAAAGTTCGCAATTTTGATAACTGAGCTCAGCTTCCAGGGCGCGTAGAGTGTGGCGACGTTAAGAACAGTGAAGTACAAACTTAATTATAAATATATGTAGTTATAATTTTTCAATCATAAATTGTCAATTATTTATTCAAAATTATTTTAAGTTTTTTTTATGTGCGTAGGTAACTTGGAAATTTTGTTTAAGATCCATATTTCGTCTTCATATTCGACCAAACTGTAATGCACTATATGCACTTGCAGTAACATATGTATGTGCAAAATTTTTGTTATTTTGCAGTATTTACATATTGCTAATTTTTCAGCATAGCCTTCCCTTATAAAATTATGAAATGAGTTTACAGAAAAAATTAAAGCAAGCAAATCTACCAACAAGTCTAAACAAACTTCAATCAACAATATGTTGCTAGAACTTGTTGCGAAACGGTTAAAGGCTGCGTTTCAAAGCAACATTGTTTAGTAAAAATGTACTGAACCGGCTCGGCCACATGTTGCTTCTTAAAATAATTGCCAACTAGGATGTGTCAACTATGAATGTAAATGTGTAAAAAATCAAAGTGGACGCCTTCGGATAGCTCTGCATTGAAGCAGACATAAAACCTTGGGACACTTCAAGTAAAAGCGTGATGTTTAAAATCGAAAACCCTCTGCAACAAATGAATCCCACGTTATAGGTACATATGAACTTACTCGGACACAGTTTTTATCGCGGAATCACCTTCCTACCACGTTTACCAAACACCTGCAAAACTCATAAGATGCTCGATGAAGCGTCTGCTTGGAGCAAGCGGCCCTCTATATAAACGTGTATTCCGTTGAGAAACTACCAACCCCACCAGAAATGGGTTTTGCGCTGGGTTAGGAACCCGGCACATAAAATCCACTTCCAATGAACAGTAACACAAAGCCTCGGATGACACCCCTCTTCTTTTGATGACGACCGCGGCGTCTCGCCACAATCCGCATCAAAGCAAGATTCTTCAACACCTCGCTTATTTGCGCCCATGCGCCAACGGAAGAGAAGGACGGAAGAGAAGGACGAAGCGTCCAAGAATAGCTTCTATGAACGCTTGGAGCGCACATGTGAGCGCTGGTCCCGTCACAATATCAAAATCGGGCTTGGTGACTTCAATTCCAGGGTGGGAAAGGAAGGTATCTTTGGCGCCACTGTCGGAAAATTCAGCCTCCACGACGAAACGTCCGATAATGAACTGAGGCTGGCAGACTTCGCCGGGGCGCGAAACGTGGTAGTATGCAGTACTAGATATACATAAGTATACAAAATTCATCAAGCTACATACGTGGCTGTCTCCAGATCGAAAAACGAGAAACCAAATCGACCATGTTGTGATAGACGGAAGGCATGCTTCCAGTGTTTTAGACGTACGTACACTCCGAGGGCCAAACGTTGACTCGTACCAATATCTTGTTGCAGCCAAGATATGCACCCGCCTCTGTGCAGCTAAAAATTTTCGTCCAACAATGCAAGGAAAGCTCTACGTCGAAAAGCTGCAATCACAACAGATGGTCAATTTATTCACCACTCGCCTCTCACACCTTCTCTCAGAGAGCACTCTTCGACATATGCGAGCAGTGGAATCACATTTCCTGCTCATTAAGTACCGCCATCGAAAAAGTAATCGGATTTCAGCGAGCCCGAAAGAACAACTGTTACGACGAGGAATGTCATGAGGCTCCAGAGAAAAAAGATGTCGCCTGCAGGGCCACGCTGCGATCGGGGACAACGCGAGCTATGTGGGACCGATATAGAAAGCTGAAGAAGGAACGATACGTATTTTCCGCAAAAAGAAGAGAGGGGCCGAAATACGGGAGTGCGAAGAGCTTGAAATGCTGGCCGATAGGAAACACGCCCCGATAGTTAGGCGACTTACGGAAGGTTTCAAGACCGGGGCGAACTGCTGTAAGAACAACGATGGCGACCTACAGACCGATGTCCAGAACGTATTTAAATTATGGACGGAGCACTTTTCCACCCTATTGAATGACAGCAGCGCTGAAAATAGTAGATAAGACTCCATTCAATGATGATGGTGTCGATGTCCCCCTGAATATGATGAAGTATGAATAGCAATTACGCGGCTGGAAAACAACAAAGCTTCTGGAGATGACGGCCTGCCAGCTGAGCTTTTCAAGTACACCGGTGAGGAGTTGATAAGGTGCATGCATCAACTCTTATGCAGAATATGGTCAGATGAACGCATGCCCGACGACTAGAATTTAAGTGTAATCTGACAAATCCACAAGAAAGGCGACCCCGCCATATGCGCCAACTTCCGCGGTATCAGCTTTCAAAGCATAGGTTATAAGCTCCTATCGAGCATATTGAGTGAAGGATTGAAGCCCGGCGTCAACGAACTAATTGGACCTTATCAGTGTGGCTTTAGACCTGGCAAATCCACCATAAATCAGGTATTCACAATACGCCAAATCTTGGAAAAGACCCGCGAGAATAGAATCGACACTCACCACCTATTTGTCGATTTCAAAGCCGCTTTGGACAGCATGAAAAGAAGTTGTCTTTATGCCGCGATGTCTGAGTTTGGTATCCCCGCGAAACTAATACGGCTATGTAAAATGACGTTGAGCAATACCACCAGCTCCGTCAGTATTGGAAAGACCTCCCCAAGCCGTTTGATACCAAGCGAGGTTTCAGAGAAAGTGACTCCCTTTCGTGTGATTTTTTTTTAATCTGATGCTGGAGAAGATAATAAGAGCCGCAGATCTTAACCGCTCAGGCACCATACTTTACAAGAGCGTTCAACTGCTGGCGTATGCCTGAAGAAAAAAAAGAAAGGAAAACTCATCGAATACGTGTTAGCTTATTTCATGTATAGGACCCATAAAAAATTAGAAGGTATCGAAGATATGACATCATATTTTTTACGAAATCCGTACCATTTAATAAAAAAAGTTTCACGTGCATTTCAAATGTTTTGCACAAATGTATCAGCAATATGCTGCTACACTTTTTACAGCATCATGTTTCCGAGCATACAAAAATATAAATCGCGGCCGCACTACCACCCCCATCGAACCATTACCATTCTGGTATTTCCAGTGAGCGCCGCGCTCTTTGCATCAAACTAATTTTCAACTTCGTTAAAAAGGTAAAGTGTAGCGAGAAGTCTCCAATTGGTATACTCATTGACCCGCGCGCACGCACACACACACTATGCTTCACTTCAACACGCGCCAGCAGCTGCATAGAGCGCACCAAAATCCTGATGACTCTGAGCGGCTTGTGTTTGGAGTAACATATGTAAGTACATGTATGGGCTAGCTAGATTGCTCCGCCGCTATGGCATTGATTCGTGCTCCATCCGGTTCGTCGCAACCATCGGCGGCGCCGTCGTCGTCATCGCTATCGTGCTAACTCTAGTATAGCGCATTTTGAGTTTGCGTTCAATTCATTTTTCTTCAGTCCACGACGATTAACCATGCCGAGCGGTTGGACGTATTCGTAAAAGCGGCGTTATAAAATTTTAATTGCCAATTTTAATGTGAAATTATTACAGAAGGGTGCAAATAAATATTGCAAAAAAATTGTGAAATTCGTCACTAGTAAAGCAATAATTTGCAATTGAAGTGAACTACAGAAATTGTACCAAGCATCTTTTTAAGGTGAAAAAGAAACAAGCAATTGAATAAACGTGAAAATTTCCAAAATGTATTAGCTTTTTTTGCAAGTGAACGTTGTGAAAAATTTTAGAAGATTTTCGTGAGTTTTCGTGTATATAGTTTACTGAATGAAATAGACGACAGCGTGTCGAATTAAAAATCGTTAAAGGCGAAATTGTGCCAAACGAAGCAAAAATAGCCGAAGTTGCGAGGCAAATAGGCTGGCAGGCTTTTAGGCAGTCCGTTAGCCAGTCAACAAGCCAGCAACGCCGCGCATCCTTTTTCGGGCAATGAATTTTGCAACACGCTGACGTCGGCGACAGCAGCAGTAGCAGCAGCAGCGGCAGCGCCAGCATTGAAACTACAAAGCGGATGTGAAAATTTCGCGACTATCAGTGCAGCACAGTATGCGTTTGTGATTTTATGGGTGTGTGTGTGTGAAAACGAAGAAGGAAATAATTTATACGAATATACATAAATATCGACTGCGTAGAATTTTATTTGTCGAAAATAGCCAAGTGTTGACAGGGTTAACGCAAATAGTGTATGCTGCGGTAGTTTGGGCTTTTGGAGATTAGTGAATACACATTAATTACGCTGAAACATGAAGTTTTGAACCGCTTATGCGGTTAAGAAGTAATAACTTTTTTTTTGCATGTTGTGCGCGTGACTGACGAAGCTCTTTCCAAATTAAAGAAATCAAAAAAAATCTTATATAGAAAAAAGGCGAAACTAAACCTTAAGAAACATAAATAATAAAAGGAAAAACAAAAATGAAAAACGAAAACAAATAAATCAGTGTTTGAAACCGATTTGAGACACATCTAAAATCATATTGGCTATAACCATTATAAAAAGCGTGAAGCGTTATCAGTCTTGCTATGTAGGTACACATACACATACATATATATGTAAACACATTTATATACGTATGCACATAAACAACAAAAACACAGAAGAACATACATGCATACCTACCCACGTTATAGACAAAACGCTGACGTAAAATCTAAACAAAAGAAAATTTGTAAAGAATCAAGTCGAAAAACTCGTCGACGGCCGCGACAAGGACACGCATTAAACGCAACGACGCGTGCTTTATGTTAATTAGGAAAAGTTAAGCGCGAAATCCCTGTGAAAATTGTGTGTGAAAAGCAAATGCAAAGCCCCTCATGAGCTCTACAATAAAAGCAACAACAAAAAGAACACACAGCTCACAAAAGCAATGATTTCGCGAACGATAAATTAAAAAAAGTAGAAGCATTGCCAAAAATTAGAAAAATACAAAGCCAAACGACGCATAAATCATTTAACGCCCATCCACATACAACTTTGGCGTTTCGTTGGCATTGGCGTCGTTTCGACAGCTGACTATGAAAATTTGCATTCATATGCACATAGCCAAAATTTGGCAGCGCTGACGTTAACACATAGCAGAAAGATGGCCAAATCTCAACTTTACGCGTACGTCGTTCGTCAGCTGTTGCAAATATTTAACATTATGTGAAATATTTTCTCCTTTTTAATCAAATGCGTTCAAGAAATAACGTTTTTATGATACGAAATGTTTATTTAGCTGCCGTTAGTATGTTAATTTAGTGGCCAAAGCATTCGCTGTCCAGCGAAAAAAAAAATTTTAAATTTTCATAACAATACGAAATGGCTTTTATTTTCGACCTTAATTTGTCACAGTTTCTTACACGCCTTTCCTTTCATCTCTCCCGCAAACAGCAGGCGTACGACTGAATTGCGTGCAGAACATTTTGAGTGGAAATATATTAATAATTAATTAATATTCAAGAAAGTGTATATGTACAGTGAGCCTGACTTTCAGTGAAAAGCTCACATGAAGCTAAAAACTATCAGCAACAACTATCTACTATAAAAGCCACATAAAAATGAAGCGACTAATAAAATATACAACTTGCCGCACATCCACCTAAGACTGGCGATACAAAGCAAAAAATTCACATATCAAGTGCGAAAAAAAATATAAAAAAATACAAAAAAAGAGACACATGTCTCGCAAATATAACTAACTGAAATTGCATATCTCGCAAACTTAGCGCCGCAGGCAACCTACGCTGTGCAGCATATCCTTTCAATGAAGAGACTCAACATGCACTCATGTGTGCTAACAAAGTCCTAAACTCAACTAAATACCATACGTAACAGCTGAGTCGTCGATTAAAATATCGGAAAAAATGCAAAATCAACAAAAACTACTGTACACCACCTGCCGCTGTAGGCAACAGCAACAGCGCTCACAAACACATCCACATCACTTCTGCCGGAAGTCACTGCCAAAAACCACACAGGTCCGCATAAAATTTTCTAATGCACCGCTGTGGCCTCATCTACTCGTCCCGCTGCTTCTCCTCATCGGCCAATCATCTGTGTCGCTGGCTACACGCTATAACCGCCAAAGTTCGGGTCACATTTCGTATGGCGCCGCAGGTGGCGGCAATAGTCTATCCACGCCACATTTTCCCCTCGATGCCACCAATGCCGTGTACACAGGTGGCGCTGTCGGCAAGCATCACGCCAACATCAACAATGATGTGTACTCGGTGGCCGACAGCCAGGCCATGACTGATGACTATATGGCGCAATTCGGTAAGCCACCTGCGCCACCACCACCATCAGCTGTACTACCACCAGTTTTACCACCACCATATCACACACACTCGCACGTGCCTGCTGCAGACAACACGCTAATTATACACCAACAGCCACAGCTGAGCAGCTGTCAGACGGTGTGTGCTTGTAAGTGGAAGGGCGGCAAGCAGACGGTGGAGTGTATTGACCGGCAGCTCATACAAATACCCGAGAATATCGATCCGTCAACACAGGTGTTGGACATGTCGGGCAATAAGCTGCAAACGCTGTCGAATGAGAAATTCATACGCGCCAATTTGCTGAATCTACAGAAATTGTATTTGCGCAGCTGCAAGATAGGCGAAATTGAGCCGGAAACATTTAAGGGCCTCACCAATCTGGTTGAACTGGATTTGTCACACAATTTGCTGGTAGTGGTGCCTTCGTTGGCACTCAGTTACATTTCATCGCTACGCGAACTGACGCTCGCTTCCAATCATATACACAAAATCGAGTCGAACTCGTTCGCAAGCACGCCTGCTCTACATAAGCTGGATCTGTCGCACTGTGACATACAAACCATAGCGCCACTTGCCTTCGATGGTCTAGAAGGTCTGACGCTGCTGCGACTGAATGGCAACAAGCTGAGTGTTTTACTGCCACGCACGATCGAGACGCTAAGTAAGCTGCACGGCATCGAACTTCACGACAATCCGTGGCTATGCGATTGCCGCATGCGCGATGCGAAACTCTGGTTAACGCAGAAAAACATACCCTATCCGGTGGCGCCACTATGCGCAGGTGGACCCGAGCGCATCATTGATCGCACATTCTCCGAGCTACAAGTCGAGGACTTTGCCTGTCGGCCAGAAATGTTGCCCATCAGCCATTATGTGGAGGCAACAATGGGCGAGAATGCTTCGGTAGTGTGCCGCGCAAAAGCCATACCAGCTGCCGTCATGAATTGGTATTGGAATGGTAGGCTGCTAGCAAATAACAGCGTGTTCAGTTCCTATCAACGCGTGCACATCTACGAGAGTGGAAACTTCGAGAAATATTCGCGTCTAGTCCTTACCAATGCGCAGGAGACAGACTCCAGTGAATTTTACTGCGTGGCAGAGAACCGTGCAGGCAATGCGGAGGCCAACTTCACGCTACATGTAAGTATGCGCGCCGCAGGCATGGCGTCGTTGGGCAGCGGACAAATTGTTGGTCTTAGCGCGGCGCTTGTAGCGCTAATCGTATGCATTTTGCTGGCGGTTATGTTCCTGCTAATGCGTGTCAAGCGTCAGCCGTACACCGAAAGCAAGTCGCCCAACCACATGGAGGTGGTGACGAGTGCAAACCATCCGAATTCGATAACGAACAAATCGCAAAACATAAACGGAAATGGCAACATGGCGGGCGTAGTTATTTCCAATGGCACCATACCGAATTGTATTGACGCAGCAGGCACATTGGAGCGAAAAAGCAGCGCAGCGATGGCGGCAAATGAGGCGGGCTTTGCCAACCCTGTACAGAAACCACCGCGCCTCACCGATCTGCCATACTCAGCAACTGGTTACGACAATAATGGCAGCGTACTGTCGAAGGCACCTTGCTTTCTCTCGCCCACGGCATCGGCTGGCAACAACCCAGATCTCATTAATGACACAAAACGTTACGGCAGTGATGAATTCGTCGATCTGAAAATACCAGCCATATTGACCTCAAATTTAGGCACCGAATTGGGCAACTCGAGTGGTGAATACAGTCGCGCGAATGGCTGCGATTCACTCTATCCCTCAGGCTTATGGGAGAATACGCCTACGGGCAACTCCTCCGCGGACGACCTCTTCCTGAAGCGTTACACCGACAAGACGCCTATCATGGAGTCAAATCAACTATACGACTTGCATGAACGCACTGTCGACTACTTCAGCAAAACATTCCCGCGTACGCACTACAACAACTTGCAGCTCACCGGTGGATGTGCGCCCACTAATAGCAATAATGTCGCTGGCTCTCCATCCACCTCATCGGCAGCGCTGCTGCATAACTCAAATAGCGGTGGTATGGGTGGCATGAGTAGTGGCGGTACGCATTCAACGGCTTCGACAACCACCACTAATCTTTCGGGTTCGTCAAGCGCTGGTGTCAGCGGCGGCGTCGGCCTCGGCGGCGGCTATCCCAATGACTACGGCCTACCGCTGGTACCAGGCGCGGAGCACCAACACAATCATCACCTGCAAATGCATCCACTACAACAGCTGCAGCAACATATATCAGCAGCAGCGGCGAGTCAACACGGTAGCATTAGCGGTAGCAACCATAGTAGCCCACACTTCAGCAGCAAAACACTGCCCCGATTACACGAGCACAATAGCAGCGGTGGCAGTAATGGGGGCGGTGGCGGCGCTGGTCTTACTAGCTCAAGATCGTCACCCACGCCTGCGGCAGCGGCAGCTGCACTGTCGACGACTGTGATGCAGAACACAATGGGGCAAGCGCATACCTCGATACTACCGAACGGTCAGCCGGTGAACGCCAAGACACTACGCGTGTGGCAGAAAGGCGGTGTACCAGTGCTGCCACCAGTGACGGCGCTGAAGCGGGCGTTAACGAGCAATAATCGCAACTCACCGGACGAGGGTTACCAGGAGGGCTGCGGTACGGATGTGTAAAACGGGAGAGCGAACGGCGGCACAGCGGAGTGTCCTACTGCTTTCTTGAAAAATGAGAAGACTTGCAATTACTAATCCAGGAAACTGGGTATAGCGGAAACACAACTCTAAATTCTTGTATATATGTATATATGTAGTACGTATTTCGTGGTCTGTTTGTTGGACGAATACGGTTTTAATTTTTATTTAGTGTGTTAAATTTTGAGTATTGCCTGTTTTTCGAATTTCGATACTATTTGGTAAAACAAAATGATTTTATTATATTTTTATATTTTAAATATTAGTTTTTTAATTTTTATTTTCTAATTATTTCGTTTCCCTACGCGTTGGATACATACAAACGTTTACATATACTTTTTGTTAAATAATTTTTTCGTGTTTCGCACCATGACTAACAAATCAGACTTCAAAGTAGGCGAGTATGTTTATTGATGTAAAGATTTTTGTACTGAGTAGCTGCTCTTCCAACTCACTCATAAGCAATGTATGTATGCGTGCGTTGGAGCGTACGATCGCGTAACTACTACTATTGCGGCTCGCAAGTGGTATAAAAACCAGGGCTGCAAACCGGTTTTGAACCGAACCGGTTTTTGAACCGAACCGCCGTCTTTTTCAGGCATCGAACCGAACCACTAACCGAACCGTTTTTATTTTCAAATGCCAAAACCGAACCGAAAACCACTCTAAAAAATGG
>JAPVRG010287255.1:6925-24111 GCA_029783565.1 Rhagoletis cerasi
AAACCAAATTGACCTTGAAAATGGTTCACGTGGTTCAAAGTTATCCGGTAACATACATAAAAAAAAAATTCAGAGTTATTGATAACCTCCTCGTTTTTTTTTGAAATCGGTTAAAAAAACTTCTAGCTCGTTTCATATTGCAGTAAATTGTTTAATTCGATTTCGTCGTCGTATTCGCCTTCATAAACCACCTTATCTACAGAAAATAATCTTTCGAATATTGCTTTTGGTTTCCAAGTCGGTCAAGTAGGACTGCCAAAGGAAGAGTACCAAGGTATTTCTCTGATTTTCGTCGAATCAAAACTTGGCTCGGAACAACATTGATTTAGCAATGTGGGAAGCCACTGTATGAATTTCAGTGTCTAAAATTAATGTTTAGATATTTACATATGCACATTAGAGTGGTTCAAAAAAAGTTTTTTTTTTGAAATTCATAAACGCTACCTCAAACTATTGTTTTTTGTGATAAAAGAAGATAAACGTATTTTTTTATTTTGAAAAAAAGTTTTTTTAGAGGTCGCGCTCCTCGGTTTTTTATAAAAACACTGAGTTTCTCCATTTTTTTATTTTCGTGACAAGTTAAAATGCAGCTAAAAATGTTGTTTTTACATGTAATTACTGTGGTATTATTGGGAAACATTCCCTTAATTACATGCTTGTCTTGGGCAGTTAGAATGGGCCTAGTGCCCGAAAATATGCTTTCGAAAAGAGATTACTAAAATTAAAACATTGATACTGAACGATTTATGCATTGTTATGGGTTGAAACTTGTTACCGGGGGGTTTTTGGGTTTCCTAATTAGGAATCTGAAGTCAGTTTTTCTAAATTCTAAATGGCGGATTCGAAATGGTGATACATTTTTAAAAAAATTACTGGATTTGTTTGAAACTCGGCACTTGGGAGTTTTTAGTATCAACGTTTTAATTATTGCATTCCCTTATCGAAAACATATTTTCGGGCGCCAGGCCCGTTCTAACTGTCCAATACAGACATGTAATTTAGGGAATAATCTGCAATAATAATAGAATAATTACATGTGAAAACAAAATTTTTAGCTGCACTTTAACATGTCGCGAAAATAAAAAAATTGAGAGCATCCACTTTTTTATGAAAAAACGACCAGCGCGACCTCTAAAAAAAGTTTGTTTTCTAAACAAAGAAATACGTGTCTCTTTTATACCCCAAATAACAATATTTTGAAGTAGCGTTTGTGAATTTCCAAAAAGAGTGTTTTTTGAACCACTCTAATGTACATACATATGTATATGTATCCAAAATAAAGTTTATGTTTATTAAAACAAAAACTGAAAATAAGTTTTGCATTAATTTAGCAGTTTCAGTATCAACTGATTTTATTGAACAGGCATGGGCAAGAGTTGCGTATACGCAACGTCTTACACACATTCATAAATATATAGCACGCGGAAATGACTATGTGAAGTGGTTTTAGCATAACTTTATAGTTGCTTTAAAAAGTAAAGTTAAGGCACTGTGAATTTATTGGTCCATAACCGGATAACCAGTGTACCGAATAGTAATAAGCGAGTTGGCGAGAGTTATAAAATCTGTACTCTATATATATGTATATATATATGTCAAGTTAATGAAATTCATTAAGTTATCGATATTTATTTAGCTATAAATATTTATCGAGTAAAAGAAATTTATCGAGTTATGGTAATGTATCGAGCTATTTCATCGAAATTTCTTAGTAGTTAACGAAATTTGGCGGTTTAACGAATCGAAGTTCTTCTAGCTGTCGAAATTTCTAGGGTAACATAGGTTTATCGAGTCATCACTATTTATTGTCTTATCAAATTTTATACAGTTACCAGAGTGTATCGAGTAATCGACATTTGTCAATAGATATCGAAACTTGTCTATGGAGCTACCAAAATTAGTCGAGTTACAGAAATTTGTAGAGTTATGCAAAGTTTATTGAGGTATCGATATGTAACGAGATATGTAAATTTTTGAGTAATAGAAATTCATCGAATCCCGGAATTGCACAGTAATCGAAAATTATCGATATTTATGACAATTTTTCAAGTTATTGTATCGAGTTATCGCAATTAAGTGTTTTTGAAATTCATCGAGTTATCGATATGTATCGAATTATCGAAATATATCGACTAACTGGAATGTATAGAGCTACCTGTATTCATATATTTTTTAGCATTTGTTGAGTTATCGAGAATTATCGAGCTATCCAGATTTATTGAGATATTGAAGAATATCTAGTTAACAAAATTTATTGATATTTAGCGAGGTTTATCGAAACTCGTTGATAGGTATCATAAAGAGAGATTTCGAAACTTATGTTGTAGATAGCGATCGAAATTTATAAATAGATCGAATATTATCGAGTAATTAATTTTTTACCTTTTTGTTTGAAAACGTCTTCAGGGTTGTTAAAAAACAACAAAAACGGTCGAATTTCAACAGTATCTGGCACTTCTAGTTCTGATAATTTTGGAAAGGTCGCTGTGGCTTTTAACTACATACTTCCAAATTTGCAATGGCAAAATATTTTTAATTTAGCTTATGCCACTAAATAATAATCCTCAAACACCGAGAAACCTTAATGCATGTGGTCACAGCGCAATTTTCAGAAAACTTCTCGGAAACTTTAATTGCAGTGGTTTTTGCAGAACCAACAATTTCATGTGCCGTAAAACTTCCAACGACGACTAATGACTACTTTGCCACAAAGAAAAAAAAAACAAAATGCCATAATTGAATAGACTAGAGCAAAAAAGGAGAAACGAGTGCAACAGCCGTTAATTCTAAGCCTATCTCAAACGCAAAGTGCAACATTTCCTGTCAAGCGTTTTCTCATTCCATCTATGCTTTTCTAGTTCCAAAGATCTGGCCGAAAAAAACAGCGAACTACTACCACCCACTCACTTCAGCCACTCTTTCACATGCGACGGACTGACTGCCCAGCGCTCCCAGCTGAGTAAACCAGATTTTAATGGACACCTCAGCGTTTCAATCTCGGCAGCTATAATTTCATAAACACGCCGCGGAAGAGTTGCTACAGAAGAATTGTAATTTATGTAGCCACAGAATGCAGATAAGGAACGTGCAACAACAACAAAACACGAACACAAAACACCGCTTTTGGTCGCATTTAGAACTACGTTGACTACCGCTAGTGTGAGTAAATGAGTTGGAATAAAGCATTTGTGCCGCCACTAGATTCATTGCTAGAATCGGCCGGCGCACAAATGAAGGAACGTGCAAGAGTGCATACATACGACCTATCTTTTTTGTGCAAGTACGTAGGTACGAGCGTTAGCCAGCTGTGCACTTGGCGCAAAAGCATAATTTCCGACGCTCCATCACACCGCGTCTCGCAACGAAACTGCGCTGCGACGGAAAGCAGACTTACTGCCGTCCATAAATTGGAGCGCTGAGCGTTGCGTTGTCTAACTCCAAGGGCTGGCAGCGCGCGCTATACCCAAATAAACGCCGCGTTATTTTTGACGTTTTCTCATTTACTCTCGTTTTTATTATCGTTTCCTCTTTCTTTCTGTCTTCTGCACCCAAGTTCAACTCGTAACGCGCTGTCAAAAATGAAAATTCCATTTGCTCGGGATGCTTCATACAAATTGTATGGGCATGGGAATTTTTGACAGTTATTTGCCGCTTGACGCGCCAATTAAGGGACGCAGTTAAAGTAAAATCAAGCAGAAATGTTGCCTAGGCGCTAGCAAAGCTGCTTGGTAAAAGCGAAGGGCGTGCGGCAGCGGCCAGGCGTCCTCCTCCAGTTGCTGAATGCAATCTCTTCCGACAATAATACTCGTACGACCTATTGGGAAGTTTTCGTAGTTGCCTGCCTGTCTGTTTGTTTGTTTTTCTGTTTTTCTGTCTGTTTGTCGTTCTATCCATTTGGTTGTTTGACTATTGTTTGTTGGCATTTTGCTACAGCTTCAACTGCAGCTTCGACTCCAGCTTCGACTCCAGCTCCTGCTTTTTGTTGATGTAGCTTTTCACCGGCCATATTGCCAACATTCTCGTCTGTTGCCATATTCTCTGCTCTTCGTTCTTTGGTCGTTGTCGTTGTCGCCGTCGCCGTTGCCGTTCCGCATTTGGTTTTAAATGCTACTTTGGGCTGCTACGTTATTTCTGCCGTTCGTTCGCTTAACGGAAACATGCAACAACCAACATTCGATATGCCCCACCGCGCATGCAATTACCCAGCGTCAAGGGAAAACACAATAACCGACTATTTACAGATGTACTTGTACTATACTTTACTACACAAATAAATGCACGAATTCATATGGACATACATACATCTGTATGTATGAATGTACAAGTATGTTACAATAGTACTCGGGTGTATACTTAGTATTGTAACTAAATGTATATGAGCCGGCAAACGGTGTCTGTTAACTGCCTAGTATGCCAGCGTTTGTTTGTTAGTTTGGTTGCTCGGTTGGTTGACTGGCTGGCGAGTGAATAAAGTGGCAGCGCACGAAACTCTTTCACCAGTTGCAGTTGCATTTGTTGCGCTTTCTGCACTCGCTATTATCACTATTTGTTCAACTACACGCGCACAAACATGGTTAGAATGGAGTGCTATAAAATAAATGAAGAGGCACATAAAAAAAAACGTTGAAACATTACATACGATTTTTTGTACTTTTGGATGTACATATGTATTCACGTGCCGTAACATGAAAAAAGCATATAATTAAACTTGGCTAAAGTCTTAAATTTGTCTAATTTGACTCTTTGTGCCACAGGGTATACTTGTATAGAATAAATTTTCAAAGGTTTGTATGATTTTTGAAAATCAAGCTAAGTTTGAACAAGATTTCATACTTGAGCTAAGAAAACCATTGGACAATAGATTGGCAAGAAAAACCGTGAGATCATAGCAAGACAATGTAGCTTAAATTTGAAAAACTTCTAACGCCATCAGGTACCTTGGACTCTCACATCGTGGAATGGGGGGTTTTTTTAGTGATGCCATACGTTGTTACAAAAATTGAGAGACCTACAATGTTACAACGCCTCCGAACGGGAAATGGTTCTATGATAAGCTTTTTCATGGCAGAAATAAACTCGGAGGTTTGCTATTGTTTTCCGTCAGGCGACCGCTGGAGTGGTAGTACTCACCACTGACCACTCAGCCACAGCGGCCGCCAAACTGGAATATATACTGCAGGAAAATGCGTTTAGCTCTCCCCGATACACCAGAATAGAACTCGGAGCTTTTCGAACACTCGCTCGAATGAACTTGTAGAAGTTGTCCATTCTGCTTGCAGAGGTGATCCAAAGAGCTCATGCCTGCTAAGATTCCATACGGGAAGAGGAAGTACCCACTATTAAACGGTGCGCCGGAGCTAGATGAGGGGGCAGTCGTTGCGTCAACTTAATAGGTATGTTATGCTTTGGTTATAGTTACCAAATCTTGTGTTGAGGGAAATATATTTAGTTGACTAATTGAACTAAACTCTTTTTTCAGTGCTAGTGCAGGTTTATACTACCTCTTCGGTTAATACGTTATTAAAAGACCTTGAATATCGGGCAGCAGTCTTACCAGGAAGTCTTTGTTATTAAAAGAGTTCTCTACAATTTTGATAATTATGTGCAAAATAGATTCCAATGATCTACCCCTCATGCCTACCTGAGTGGAGAGAGACTCAATCGTTTCCAAGGAATTTTATTTGTTGTATACAGCTCAATTAAGTAGGCGATTCTTTAATAGAGCATGGAGATGCAAAATGTCTTCAGAATAGAACTTTATAAAGTTGGACTGGCAATCTATAAGTCCGAAATTAAAAAGGCAAAGAGGGGTCGATTGAGCGTTCCTTCTACGAAAGCGTGTAAGGGTGTCATGACTCCTCCAGATTTAGACTAATTTTTGTGCGAAGTCCCGCGCTTTTGGACTACCTGAGATACGAGGCAGAAAACTAGACTATAAGCAGTGAATAGCCGCTAAAACTTCTCTTTGATTCCCATTTTACTTTTAATCCATCCCCAAAAGAAACCCACGCCGGGGACAGGCCCTGATCTTTCCGACCTGCTGGATAGCAGTCATCTGGCATGGGCGACACACTCTTTCAGACCCTTTAAGTCCCCAAGCAGAACTCTGGCAGCTGAGTGTGTCAGCGAGTGCTTGCAGCGTAGAGTGAACAGAGCTTTCTCCGCTGCTAAAGAGGAATTTCAATACCGGGGTTTGGTTCCACCGCGGTGGACCGTAGGGATATTCAGCCTCTACCACGAAACAACAGACAACATACTGAGGCTGATCAACTTCGCGGGGGCCCGAAACATGGCAGTCTGTAATGCCAGGCTCCAGCATACAAAGCTCCACCAGGCTACGTGGTTGTCACTGAATCGAAAAATGAAAAACTAAAAATTGTGGAGATAGCGAAGAACCACGGTACACCAATCAATGATGAGGGAATCCACGATCTCCTCTCTGAGCGTGATTAGATTCAAATAGCAATGGCACGACTCAAAAATAATAATGCTGCTGATGCCGATATTTTGCCACCTGAGCTATTTAATTTTGTTGGCGAGAAGATGGCGAGGTGCCTGTACCATCTTCCATGCAAAATATCGTCGGACGAAAAGCATGCCTGCCGATTGGAACTAAAGTGAGCTTTCCGAATCAACAAGAAAGGCGACACCACCGCTAATCACCGAGGAATCAGTCTTCTGGGCATCGACTATACAGCGTTTTTGGAGCATGTTGTGTGAAAGGCTAAAGCCTACCGTCAACAATTTGATTGCGCCTCATCAGACCTTGAGACCAAAAATATACACACAAGATGTCAAAAAAACCGACCGCAAAAAATTTAAGGAAGTTTTATAAAGTAAAAGACACACGCTCGATTCCTGGTCCGAGCCAGTAAAAATTAGAAAAAGTTTTTTTTTAACAGCAGTCGCCCCTCGGCAAGCAAAACTATCCAAAAAGCGTGAGTGCCAAATATTTTTATTTATTTAACAAATTGTATTATTTATGTAACAATTGCACTAGAAATAAATTTTTAAATTTAAATAAATTTAAGAAAAGTTTGTCAAAAACGCTAAAACGATTAAAAATATGTTAAGCAGGAAACATTTTTAATCCCTTACATTTTTTCCCCCTTATTTAATTAGAAGGAATAAAGAATTTTGCTGCGAGTCACTGAACTTGTCAAAAGAAATCTACATTTCAGAATACCAATCAAGATTGGCAAATAAGAGAAAACTACTATAGAAAATCTTTCAAATAAAGTTTTTTTAATTAGAAAAAAAATGCAAAGAAACTTTATTTCCCGACCTGGTAAAGAAAACCTGCAAGGGCTGCAAAAAATTAATTTTCGGCAGAACTGAAAGAAATCCTTATTTCTTTAGGTACATTAGTAAGTACATCCCATGTAAAAGTTATAAGCGCATCATATACAGTGTCTTAGAAGTAACCTGCCAAAATTTAGCAGAAGGTAGGTGGGGTGAGCTCCCTTATAAGCAAACAATATTTAGGTACAAGTTTCAACGTTTTTGAAATTTTTTAATTTTTTTTATTTGAAAAAATCGGGCCTTTTCATGTATTTCCTTCAACTGCATGTACAATTTTTTTTAATTTTTTTCCAATTTAAAATTTTTTTTTAATTAACATGCCGTTAAAGAAAACATTCAAAAAAAATTTAAAAATTTCAAAGACGGTGACACTTTTTACCTGAAAATGTTTGCCTATCAGGGAGCTCACCCGCCACCTACCTTCTCCTCAAGTTTGGCAGGTTACTTCTGTTGTATAATTTTAGTTGTTTTTCAATAAAAATATAGTTGACTAACTGCAATACCCGGCGCTGCCCGGAAACATTTCAAAAACAATAAAGCATCAATTTAATTATTTTAATTATTTTAACATTTCTTGTGATATCATATTTCCAAACTTTGTGGGCTATATTATTCACATATAGAAACTATTTTGTACTGGCAACTTATAAAGAGTAATTTTTCTGAATGAAAAGTACCCTATGACCCACAGATAGCGTTTATGAAAAAGCTTATTATGATCGGTTGAGTAGTTAAGGCTAAGGTAAGAAACAAACAAACTCGCTTTGGCATTTATATTAGTTTAAATAGGATAGGTTGTAAACTTCACGTCTATTAGCGGTTTCGCACCCTTTTGTCTATACTTAACCCCATATAGTCTTTAACATGCATCAAATGAAGTATTGCCCATGTACAAAATTTGACTAAGATGCAGCGTATGGATCCAAAGTTATAGCTGGTTATAAATTTCATATAATCATACTTATCTTCTCACCAGTACTCCAGCACAAATACTTTCAGAGATATTTAGCATGAAAAACTCAATTTTTATGGGAGGTGCCACGCCCCCTCCTCCAATATTGCCCGCCTTTCTCCATTTGTATATGATTGTTTTTATATATCTGGGAGGTGCCACGCCCCTTTGTCTAAACTGGATAAATGCTATCCTATTTTTCAAGTAGAGCCAAATCACACCAGTGTGAAAAATTCCGTTGCTCATTTTCTTCCATACACCTTCAGCAAAAAGAAAATCCAAGAGTCAACGGTAAGTCTTGCACTTTATTATACTTAAATTGAATGCGCTACTAAACTGCATAACTACTCAAAATCTTTCTAAGTAATCTAATTAAAAAGCTCGAAATTTTTACGAAACATTTTTGAATTTTTTTAGTATTGCACAAAATTTGAAAATAGGATTTGTAAGGCGTTTGTTAAAGAATAATCTATATTTTTATAAAAAAAATAACCAAGATTAAAAAACAAAAACAAAAAATAGGGACCGAAAATGATCGTTAAATATCATGAATTTTATTTTTCGATCAAAAAATAATCGTTATTTGTGATTTTTATTTTTTCGGTCATTTTTCACCGTTATAACGGAGACTGCTTTTTTATGACCGACTTAAATCTTTTATGATCAAAAAAAAAATAAAAATCAAATATAAAGTTTATTTTTTGATCGAAAAAATAAACATCAAAAATAACGATTAAATTTGCTGGAGAAAATGGAAATCAAATTTTAACGGTTAAATTATGATTTTTATTATAAGGATCATAACCGTTACGGTCCCTGCAAAAAAATAAATTGCTAAAACTTGTCAAAGTGAGATGCGGTTATACACGAAGTGTATATTTACATATCAGAGCATCCATTATGTGACAAAATGATATATGATATGCAATAGTTTAAATTACATTTGTGTAGAAGTAAATAAAAAACTGGGTACCATTGTGGCGCTCCAAACGCCATTATTCGGCTAGAGCTAATAAATATGGAATTCTGCATACATGTGTTTGTACATAGGTACCACATTTAAAAGATTTTCGTTGCATGCACCATTGTAGTCAGCTTCCATATAAAAATAGTTGTGTAGGTATGTACATACAGGGTGTCCAAGAAGGTGGGGGTGAGCTACCTGATAAGCAAACAATTTTCAAGTAAAAGTGTCACTGTTTTTTTAATTTTTAAATTTTTTTTTTGTATTTTTATGTATTCTTCAACTGCATGCACAATTTTTATTTATTTATTTATTTTTTTATTTTTTATTAGCTGCTGTTAAAGGAAATACATGAAAAGGTTCGATTTTTTTCAAATTAAAAAAAAAAAATTGAAAATTTCAAATTACCTGAAAAATTTTTGCTTATCAGGGAGCTCACCTCCCACTTACCTTCTCCTCAAGTTTGTCGTAATACTTCTTGGCCACCCTGTATATGTACAAAACTACTATTGGAATAGCCCCGAACAATGACTGAATGAATTTCAATGCGCTGCTGACTGTCAAATGTACTGTGTCTATTGTAACTTTGTATACACACGTTGGGACATTAATAAAAGTGCAATCCACACAAGCAGAAGCAAATAAGAACAAACAAGTGTTTGTAGGTACATTCGTTTCCGTTAGAAAGAGAAAAAATAATCATACATATGCACTTTCAAAAGCTAAAATTTACAACTATGTAAGAAAAGTCTATGCTGAATTCTGCTGCCTCTGCCTACTTTTTTGCCATATTTGAATAAAAAACAATGGCAAGCAATCAAGCATTTTTCGCAAAAGTGCAGTGCGAACTATTGAAGAGCACTATGCCCATACAATAAGGGGCACACATAAACATCAACACATTTCTTTGGTAGGTGGTAGTGAATGTTAGTAACATTGTAATTTCTTTTGTTTGACGACTCTGTTTTTCAAAGCTATGGTTTACTCCGCCGCATCATCGCCATACTTTCTTTTCTCTATTGAGTTGCCAACAATTGTAAACTTGAGTGATGAAATACTACAGTCGATAGAAAAAGTAAACGACCCTAATATGAGCTATGCAGCACATGTGTGTGTATATACACAAATATGAACATTGATACAGTACCTTTCATAAGCGAGGGCAGAAGCACATAGGCTATTTGCTTCAGAAAAATGAAGTTGAACTGCGAAGTGTAGTAGAAAGTTTGGTGGGTGGAGTTAAGCAAACATGCGGCAAGAAGCGAAATGGAAAACACTTTTCAAAGTGCAAAATATTTAGTTGCACTGCAACAAAAAAACAAGGAGTAGCAAAATGGTAGCAGCTGATAAAACAATAGCAAACTACAGAGGCTATCAGTTTACACAAAAAAACAAAAACACTAAAGAAGACATAAACAATGGTCGAGCAGAGAAAAACTAACATCTGTATCAATTTCTTGTACGCCAGCGAGTAAATCTCGACATTCCAATAAGTTTTCTTGCGAACGAAACTTTTGTAATAAAATACTCAAAGTGTGTTCTCAATTTTGCTATCCAAAACCGTAAAAAAAAAAAACAAAAAATAGCACAAACAAAACATAAACTAAATTGGCTGAAGTCAAATATTTTTTTCTTTCAATATTTGCGGTAATCCTGGGATTTAAAAAAAGTTAATGGAGTTCGAAAGTGTAGCAGCAATTTTGGCAAAGAAAAGCATTAGCGCTGGCTGATGTGCGATTTCGAAGCTAATATTGACTTTGGTGAAGACAAGCGAGCGAATGAAAACTTAGTTTACACTTTATGTTTTTACAAGGAGTGAGAATTGAAGACTTTCAAGTTTTGAATGCATAGGTTTGTGGTGCGTGTTTGGTCAACGTATTAACACTCTATGAAAAACTTTGCAATTACTACTTCGGGATATTTTCTTATTTAAAGTAAACTTCTTTCAAGCCGATTTTTAGGTTTTACTTTAAACAAATCAGACTTCATTAAACAGGTACCCGAAGATGCATTTGATTTTTTGCTAAATATGAAAGTACAATAAGTAGGTGGGCACACTCACTAAGCAAATTAAAACTCTAAGTTCCTGTGGAAAGTAAAAGGAAGAAGAGACGTACGAGTAAAGTCCAGAGGCAGAAAGCAGAAGCGGAAAGATGATAGTGCGGCGATTTAAAGGTGATGTTGCCAGGTACCTCCCGAAAGCTTTATCAAATATAGCTTAGGAAAAGAGGAGACATACTTAATGGGCTGTACGAGCTTTATAATAACATGGAATAATATAATGGGCCAACAGTGTGGCGATATAGGATAATAGGAAGCTAAGGAGAGAAGTACGTGAGCGTCAAGAGATTGAAATGCTGAGCGATAGGAAAAACGCCCGAAAATTGTATCAGAATGTTAGGCGACTAGGGTGCATTTTTGTGCGAATAAACAAGAACGCATACCCGTCGATTGGAATTTAAATGCGCTCTACCTAATCCACAAGAAGGGTGACCCCGCCGTATGCGCCAACTACCGCTGGATTAATCTTCTTGATATGGCGTATGAAGTCTTTTCGAGCGTATTGTGTCAAGGCTGGGAACCGATTATACACGACCTTAAATATAATTCCATAGGCCCTTTGGGTTTATTTTTTTGTCGAGAGGGGGCTTGGACGGGGAATTCGATGACTTCGCCTAGATACATCATGTGCACCCCGATGACTTAAAAATGGAACACGGAGTAGGAGCAGCAGACGCTTTCTCTGAATACCTGGGGTTATGAATATCAATCCTGAATTTAGAAGCGTTTTCCAGGCGGTAGTATTTACTATCGCTGAAGGCAATCGTACAAACGATTATAGAAAAAAGAAGAAAAAGACGACTGTCGCCTATTAAAACGTAGAAGTTAACCACACCGCAAGGCAGGCGGACAAAAGCGCGGCCATTATGGCTTTGGCGTTTTTCACAACAAATGCGTAGCTTATTAAAGAACTTAGAACACCTGTGAATATAGTAAGCAGTCAGCTCAAAGTAGATTTAGTTTGGGTCGCCGATCATCGCAACATTCCCGTAAATGAGGCTGCTGATGAGTTAGCCAGGGAGGGTTACACATTGGCCTCAATCGAGAAGAGGATCTCAATCAGACGCATGGCGTCAGACTGGCGGTTAGCCAAACTTAAAAGGCCAATATGCAACTGTAAATGAACACACAGCTTTCTAGGAAAATCCAGAGCGTACGTTGCGAACCCAGTAGGGGTTATTAATGAAAATTGGCCGTTTGGCACCCGTGCTAGAAGGCTGAGCATCGCACACACCTTTTTTGCAGATGCCCAGTTTTAATTAGGAGCAGAAATATTTTAAAAGGAGCCTTTGTGTTCAAATCATTGCAAAATTTCCGTCTGATAGGTATAAGCCTCCACAATATACTAAATTTTATAAATGACCCTGGTTGGTCATACAAGGCTTAGTGAACCAAACGGCCGTCATTTTAACTTAACCCAAATCTAAGTATATGGAATAATACGCATACAAATACAGCTAGCTTGGAAATGTTGCTCGTATGGACAATAATGCTCTCGTGGCTAGACAGTGAAAACCTATGATCATAAATTAATTGTTGATGGTTTTAATCTTTGGCAACGTGTTAGTTAGTAGAAATTTTCTGAAGACAATATTAGGCGAAGTTCAAAATATGGAACCAAGCCTAATGCCCGGTTGGTTCCACAGTACAAAACTTAGCTAAGCCAAAGAATGTAAATCCAAATAATTACTCTCGCAAACCTTCTAGGCTCACTCGTTACAATTCAGCATATTGTCCCTTCTTAGAGACTTACGTTTTTTGGCTAGGCACCATTTTATTACACACGATTACTCAGTTTCAAATGGTGTTTAGCTAAGATCTTACTTAAGCATGAACTGTGAAACCGGGCATAAGTAAACCCCTTCGAGTAAGAATGGAGAGGTTGATAGAGGAGTATTTTGCAGGGAATTCATTTCAAACTCAGGAGGTCAATATCTACTTTTACAATAATGTCGTTACTACCCTGCAGTAAAATTTAGAGACAGTCTGACAAAGCGCTAGTTCCGGAATAGAAATTTCAGAACTATCTCTGAACGAGTCAAAACGGTTGCAGAGCAGGGCAATTGAAACTGCGGTGTGCTAGTTGCACTGTCGCCAAAGTTTCTCACATTTAAATAGCATGTGAAAGCTGAGAAGTAAATGTACAAATTCTCACTTATCGTGCAATACGAAAGTAGCTTCGCGAGAAGGCGAGGAGAATTTTTTAGATTTAATAAATTAAATTTAATATAAATGAAATAAGAATAAAAAGAAAATAAAATACAATCTGTAAAAGAAACGAAAAAATAAAAATCGATTGTTAAAAATTTTTTCTCATAAAAAACTAACTGTCCCAAACCTGTCCAAAATGGAACCAGTTCAGAACGAGTTCGAAAGTTCTGCAGAGGGGGACAATTGCCACTTCGTAGGACATCACCATGTTAAAAAGACAGTTGAAAGCATTGGTTTGGGATAGATGAAGAACCATTACCGTCCTCTTTCAAGCTAGTTCGGCGCGAGTTCTGAACCAGTTTGATTTACTGCAAGGTAAGGTCTCACTGTTGGTGCGCCCAACCCTAGTATGTTAGAATACCTGACTTTAACTTTTGGTAGCATCTAAATATTTCCCTGTAAACCTTAATTTGGTACCAGGAGATACCGCTCTGCGGCTTGTTGAACTGCTTAGGCTGCGTACATACAGAAAGCCGAGCAGCGCAGAGTGAAGCAAAAAAAAACTTATCGTCAATGAAAAGCGGCTAAATTATTTGATAAATCTGCTTCGGTAGATTGGTCGAAAAATAAATTTTTAGTTCATAATTTTAATTTTTTCCTTGCAGCAGCGTCATGAATCTGAGAAGTCAAATAGAAAACTCAAAATCAAAAACTGCTTTGCTTTCAGCTCCAAAATGCTTTTTAAAAAGGTTTCTGAATGAACACTTTCTTATGACTACAGCGATTTGAAAGCTCGGAACGGCCTCGCACGGCTCGGCTCCGCTTTCTGTGTGTACGCACCCTTAGCAAGGAAAGACTTTGGAAGGTTGCTCAAGGAAAGAAGATTGGGTGGGCTTCATTTTGGTCCCTAGATCAACTCTTGGCTACTGACAGCCAGCTCAGCTAGCGTTGGGTGCTGCTCGTTTTTTTTTTTGGACCGACTTCAAAAATTTGAAAATTGGAACTTTAGAATGAACCATCTCAACCGTAGTTACGGCCAATCTAAAAAAACAAATGTCAAGAATGATTTTTTTTAAATAGTTAAAATTATCAAATAAAATTGATTTTTTATTGATTTTTATTTTTGAAAAAAGAGCCTCTAAATGAATCTCCCGGTACATGTTTTATGCAATATTATATAGTCGTAGTCAGCCAGGTGACATGTAACAGGTGACTTATAGCCCATTTCCACCAAAACCTTAACTGCAGTTAAGAGAGCTCAGGTAAGTTCAAAGATTTTTACTATGAAGGTGATCGGCAAGGTTTTTTACTTACTTCTTGCTTTTTTACTTTCGTTTGCTTGTGCCTACTTAGAATAAGCAATTACCCTTTTCGAGTTGGAACCTAATTTATCCAATAGGCATAAACTAAAGTTAAGGCTTGGTGGGAATGAACTATAAGACTTAAATCGAAACACTTTATTTTGTACTTTTTTACTTAGAATTCATTACGTTAAGATGCCACGGAAGATAAGTTAACAAAATTGGTTAAAAATATATATTTTTAAAGGTGAAATAGTCATCCCAGTGACTCGTGGCCCAAACTAGGGTTAAATGATGTTATGCTTCACATGACGGTGTTGGTGTTGGGGCAGTGTCAATTAAGGTCTTCTAAAATTTATACATACATACATATGCATTTACTAAGCTATAACAAAAAAATTTTTAATTTTTAATGTTAAATTATCAAAAATTCTGCCAGTACCACCATTCTCCATTTTATCACTCTCTTTCATCCTAATTATTAAATATTTATGTGAATCAAAGTTAATCTAGCGCACAAATAATTGCATGCAAATCTGCTTGTGCAATGTTTTCGTTCATTTGAATAGAAATTGCAGCAATCATCACTATTTTGTATTTCTATAAATAACATCATATATTTCTGTATTCACTTCGTGCCGCCTTTCATTCACTAGCGAAAGAAACTCAGGCACCTCCAAATAAACTATAGACGTTTATTTGCATTTTCTCAATGCCCATTTTTACTTTCTAATTAGTGACGTGCGACTTTGAGGGAAAATTTGCAATTTTCTGCAAATATGAATCGCAATGGCTTTTGACAAAATACTTCAAGCTGCGGCTGCGGTTGCGACTGTGGTTGTGGTGGCGATGTGTCGCCACATCGTGATGACAACGCACGTTTTGTGCCACTTGGCGTACATCAAAAACGAGCGCGCGCTTCCATCTAACACTAGGCAAAGGGAACGCACTCAGCGGCTAGGGATGAGGGACTACGAGGGGTAATGGTAAATCTGTGGATTCTGTTGGAGACATTGGCAAAACACACTGACACTGGGTGGTCACGTAAATCAGTCGCTTTATGCTGCTGCATCAATTTATGACTTGTTTATTTTCACTAAATACGCCAACGACCGTAACCAAATGCATAGCGAGAGTGCATACCCATGCGTACATATGTATTGGTGATGGCGCAGGCAAATGGGCATGTGTCGCCCGCCCGATTTATTTGTTTATTTCTGACTTGTTTATTTCTGACTTTGTTTATTTTTACGTATGGGTGATTGTGTGTATTTATTTTTATGCGACATTTGCGATTTTTATGCATTTTGCAAACATTTCGTACAGTTTTTTGGATGAAATATGAATTTTAAAACATTAAATAGGTATGGCAAATTAAAATCTAGCTGCATAAGCGTTTATGAAATTGCACAACTTTGTAATTTTGCATTGCTGAAAAATGTGAGCAGCGCCACAGCGGGCGTCGTATTCAAAATAAATTTGTTTATGCTTTCGGAAAGTCTTCCATAAAAGTACGTAGTATTAAATACAAGCAGAATTCTTCCTTTTTGCAAAAAAGATGCGTATTGACACGCTAATATTCACATAAATGTTTCTTCGAATATAACTTAGGTTTCTTCCAGTTGTCTTGCCACAAATTATACATTTCTTCTATGCACAACTCCCCATACCTATGTATGTATGTATGTATGTATACAAGGACGGCTGTAGAATTAAATGAGGAAGGGTGTTTTTACACCCCAGCGCACTTGTGCATTGTAACTTTGTTCGCATAACCGTTGTTTTTAACAGCCCAAAGGAATCGAGATAGATATTGACATATGTATACCAAATCGATTAAGCCATGTCTGGGAAAGACGACCCCGCTACACGCGCCAACTACCGCGGGATCAGTCTTTTTAGCATAGGTTGTAAGGTCCTATCGAGCGTATAGTTTAAAGACTGAAGCCCACCGTCAACGAACTGATTGGGCCTTATCAGTGTGGCTTTAGACCTGGTAAATCCACCATAGAACAGGTATGCACTATACGCCAAATCTTGGAGAAGACCCGAGGGAAGAGTATCGATACTCACTATCTGTTTGTCGACTTCAAAGCCGCCTTCGACAGAACGTAAAGGAGTTCCCGCGAAACTAATACGGCTGTGTAAAATGACATTAAGCAATACCACCAGCTTCGCCAGAATTGGGAAAGAGCTCTCGGAGCCGTTTGATGCCAAACGAGGTTTCAGACAGGGCGATTCCTTGTCGTGTGATTTCTTTATTCTGATGCTGAAAAAGATAATAAGATCTGCAGAACTTAACCACCCTAGAACAATTTACTATAACAGCGTGAAATTGGCGGCGCATGCTGATGACATCGACATCATCGGTATCAAAAAACGCGGTGTATGTTCTGCCTTTTCCAAGTTGGATAAGGAAGCAAAGCGAATGGGTCTGGTGGTAAACGAGGACAAG
>JAPVRG010287273.1:0-10515 GCA_029783565.1 Rhagoletis cerasi
GTTACTTCGTTACTGGCTGCGCTCCCTTGTTTTTGTTTAGAATTTAAGTACAAATTGGTGTGTGTACATACACTTTTATGTAGATACTCTCTTATGCATGTAGACATCACTTCTTGCACGCTGATGTTGCTTGGAATTTGATGGTAATTTTCAAAATTTGCTAAAATCAGAGCTTTTTTGCAACTGTCACAGTACTTCAATGGCACAAAGGCGTAAAATGAGAGGCAAACAAGATGAGAATTTACGTAAAACATCAAATGCTTTCGAGTGATATACTTTATTGATATAACTACTGCTACTAATTACGTACTTTGGCTTGTGACACATGTCGAAAGTAGTATTTCTACGCAGTTAATAAGTAGATTTTCTAAAAGAAAAACAAAATTCACAAATGTAGTAATTACAAGTACATATTTACTGTCTGCAGTAAACAGGAAGAAGAGCCGAAAGCGATAGATTCTGTTGCGTCAGTATTAAAAATAGAACTCCAAGATGTTTGGTAATGATAAAAGTAAAGAAATGTTATGAAATTGAGACCAACGATTGATTTGCTTTTCAAGAAAACGGCCCTTAATTCCACATGTGCAAACTGTGCGCTAGCAAAAGGCGAGAACGCACTAAAAAAGTAAATGATGTACATAGATAAAATGCTATGAAAAAACTCAGCCTTAGGCGTTGCTGAAGGTAAGTTATATAGTATGTAGCTGGAAGATATTTTTGCCAAAATGCCGGTTAGATATGATGAGTAGTAAAAAGAAACCGTTTATTGTAATAGCATTAATTGGTGAGAAGAGATAAATGGAGACGAAAGAAGAAAAAAAAAATTGGGCAGTAACGCCCCAGATGGACCCAAAAGCTTATCCCCAATGTTGAAAAATGGGTAAATAGGGCTCATGGAGATTCTAATTCTCATTTAGCCCAGCTACTCTCGGTCCACGGTCCTTATCGTGATTAATCAATAGATTTGGGCATAACGACTCCTCGTACTGTTCGGGTGCAAAGAAATAAGGGAAAACGCATAACACATCATGTTCTTTTGTCCACGCTACGCTCCTGACACACGAAACATAATACATATAGGGCAATGACATACCCGATTATATGTTAGGGTCAAGTGAGAACTGGCAGAAGTTATATGCTCATGTCACACGCATCCAAGTTGATTTAAGGCGAGCTGAACCGCTAAGTAGCGGTCAAAATACGTAAGGGGTCTTTGGGGCAACTAACTCCATGAAACAGTAGCTTGAATCATAGTAGATATTTGCATTTTTTTGAGGGTACCTAAATTGGCATAAAAAATGTACTTTTTTTTATCCCAAAAGTACCTTTTCGCAAAATTAAAGAAATTCCAACTTCATTTGTAAATGAGTATATTCAATCTTATTGAAAAATAACAGCAATTAAATTGTTTATGAGCTCTTAAGTTTATCATCACCAACATGTAGGTTTTGCGTATAAAAATTGATTTATGTTAAATATATAAAATGAATTCTTATTCATATTTCGCACGGTTTGCAGGAAACCAAAAGGAAAAACGTAAGAAGCACACATTTGTAGCTTAAACAGTGAAAATTCAAATCAAATAAGTTTAATTCACTTTGAAAAAATTTCACAGAAAAGTTCTGTAAAAGCTGTATAGCTGATTTCCATAGGATTTTTTCCGTAGATCCAGAATATCTCCTTTAAATTATTCAATTGGTTTCAGTTTTCGAGATATTTGGGATCAAAAGTGTCAAAAAACGCATTTTTCAAAATTTTTGAACATTTGTAGTAGTATAACGATGCAATTAGGAATTTCCTGAATAGCATAGAAAGAAAGCTTAAACGTTGCCCTTTTACCCCAAAAGCAGAGACCGAAATTAACCGGTCCACATTGAACACATTGTAACTTTTTTTATCATTAACCATTTCCTTTTTACTTTTTGTGTTATATCACTGACAGAACGCTTTATGTGAGAGTTGTTAAGGTTAATGACTGTGAGAAATATAATAGCGATCGAAAATAAAAATCATTCGATGTCATTTATGAAAACGGTTTTGTTGAAAAGATGAGTTAGTAACTTTTATTATGGAATAGAAAAAATATATTACAAAAATGCATTGAAGTAAAAAACATAAGGAGTTTTACTGAGATGAATCTTCAATCGAATTCGGGATGTTTACGTTAAACATTTAATGCCACAAAGACAACGACAAAGACAAAACAACGACAAAGACAAAGACAATGACAATGACAATGAAAATGATAAAGACGAAACAAAGAGAAAGATAAAGACAAAGACAAAGTCACTGTCCGTGACTCCAATGTACGATTTTCTGTCCATCTTCTCTGCAATTAACAAATTCTACTAATTAGAAACAAATTCCTTAAGCACTTCCCTCAGCATTTTTCCCATACCTATCTGTGCACTATTGCATTTATAAAAAAAAAATAATTAAAAGTTCAGTTCGAAACGTAAAACAAAAAACAAATCAAACAAAAGTCTAACCCAACTAGATAAGCTAAAATCTTTGTATAACAGTTATAGCGAGTGATTTATTTTTTATAACAAAAAATAAATGGCAATTGGCGGCACTTTGATAAATGGCCCGGTTATTTTCGGTCTCTGGTAAAAACTGGTAATTCTGTCAAACATATCGTAGACGCCATCTTTAGTTTACATAACTGCTTTTTATCATTTCGTAATTTGCTAAAATATACGCAAATATGCAGGCAAATAAACAAAAATACTTACAAAACTTGGTATTTCATAGTTTCGATATCTTTAATAAAATGAAAATGCAGATGTGCTTTTGTTTTTGCTTACTCAACTTTCAATTTGCTTTGATAACATACGACAGCTGATCGCTTGACACTTTTCATGATTTTAGTTGCAATCCCGTACGGGTCCGGACTTACCATTTTTTACCAGAATTTACTGGAAATCCATCCCGTACTCGGTTCTCTGGTAAATGAGAGGACAAATAAGAGAGCAAATGAGGTCCCCTCTTTGTCAGAAGTTACCATTTTTAGTCCGAAGATTTTTTGCTGGTAAATTCTGGTAAATGTGTCAAACGATCAGCTGTGGTGTGTTTGACAAGAAAATTTTAAACCAAAGAAAAGTGTACTTTGCATGAATGTTGAAAAATATTAATTTAGTTGTTTGAGTGGATTCTAATGAATTTGGAAGTATTTTTCGTAAATTACTTGAGTGAAGTGAGTGTGTTTACATACAAAATAAGCAAATCTTCACAACCGAAATTTGGAGGTTATGTTGAAGTTGTCAGAAGTTACCATTTTTTACTAGAAAGCGATCCCGTACTTTTTAGTTACTCTCTCGCTCTGAGCGAAATTTTATATTTTGACAGTTTTACTAGATTTAGTCCGAGGAATACGGGATTGAACCATTTACCAGAAGAAAAAGTTCGGGTAAATTCTTGCAATTTAATTATCTACACAACTCCCCAAAAATCGCTCTCACTTACAGGATTTTGGTGTACGGGAACGCAACTATTAAATATTATTTTTCTAGTATGTCAACCTATTCCGTTTCATTTTCTTTAATTTATTTGTTTTATCTATTTTGTTTATTTTAAATTTTTTATAAATGCGTATTTTTTATTTATTTATTTTTTCGTTTTTTATTTATTTTTTTCATTTTTTTAGTTTTTTAAATTTTTTATTTTGTTTTTATTTTTTTAATTTTTTTATTTGTTCGTTTTTTATTTATTTTTTCATTTTTCAAGTTTTTTAAATTTTTTTATTTTATTTGTTTTGTTTTTATTTTTTTATTTATTTTTTTATTAGTTGTATTTTTTCATTATTTGTATTTTTTTATTTTTTCCTTTTTAATTTTCTGATTTCATTTTTTTATTTTTTAAAGATTTCCTTTTTTAATTTCCCATTTTCTTTTTATTATTTTTTCTTTCCATTTTTTAATTTAATTTAAATTTTTTTTTTTTAATGATTTTAATTTTTTTTCTTTTTTTTTAATGATTTTAATTTTTTTTATTTTTCCCTTTTTACGTTTTTCTTTTTCAATTTTTTTTCTAAATTTTCCCTTTTAATTTTTTTAATTTTCCTTTTCTTAAGGTTAGTTTATAATTTTCCAAACATGTTTTTATTTTTTATCATTTTTAATTTTTATTTATTTTATTTGTTTTTATTTTACTTTTATAAGTTTGTCTCATTTTATTTTTATTTTACTTTTTAATTTATTTTTTGTTTTTTTTTTCTTTTATTAAAGTTTTTATTTTATTTTTATTTTATAACTCTAATTTTTATTTCTGTTTCATTTTATGTATGTATTTTCAATTTTTATTATTTTTATTTTTCTTGTATTTCATTTTTGTTTTTGTTTTTTTATTTTATTTTGATTTTATTTTATATTTGGAAGTATTTTCTTTGTTTGATTAATATTTATTTTTATTTTATTTTTGAATCATACTTTATTATTTTATATTTTATTTATTTTTAGTTTCTTTTAATTTTATTTCAACTTTTTATCTTTTAGTTTCTTTTCTGCTTTATTTAATTAGGGAGATTCACAAAAAGTCATAATAGTTACATTGACAGGCAGTTTTACATTTTAACGTTGAAAATATTTTGTGTTGCGGTAAATCACTAAAAAACATTTTTCAATCTCTATAAAATTTATTACATTTGACAATATGACTAGTTATGACTTCCCTGCAAACCAAAGTTCCCGAAATCTTTAAGAATATCGGATATTTGTTCAGATTTTTGTACGAATCTTTAAAGAAAATCATATGAAGTGGTTGACACGAACTCGATCAGAAATTTCTGTACGATTTTTTAAAAGAAATCTAAAAAAAAATCTGAAAAAATCCGAGAAAGCTCCTCACATCGCACCGATTTTCTTCCGAAATTTCGTAAGCAAATTGAAGTGTACACAATAAATTTTATTTTAGAAAATTCGGCATAAAATCGGAAAGGAAATATTGATTTCTTTACAAATTCTTTAATATTTCTCTATTATTCAGAAAACTCTGAAAGCATGGTTTGCAGGGTTGTTGTGAATTCCTTTGTGGATGTATTTAGTTTATTTGATTTGTAAAAAATTCTTTATTTACATTAATTATAAAAAGATTATTCATTATTAGAGCACTACATGCTTTTAATTTAATTTAATAATTTAAGTTTAAAAGCCTTTTGCTATTTGGCCATATTTTATGTACACGATTTATCTTTTTTTTTAAATTTGTAAAAGCTTTACCTCCATATAATATTATATTATTAACTTCTCAACACTCACCGTCAGCGTCGACTTCATTTATCATGTCTTGCAGTTCGGCTTCTGTTGGATTTTGTCCCAGTGATCGCATCACTGTGCCCAATTCTTTTGTCGTGATGGTGCCATCACCATCTTTATCGAAGAGCGAGAATGCCTCTTTGAATTCAGCGATTTGTTCTTCTGTCAGTTGGTCAGCCTGAAATAGAGAAAGTAGAAAAAAGGTTAAAAAAATGAAAACGATATTCATACATTCTACATATACATATGTATGTACATATACATACATATAAGCTTTGTTTTAGATAAGTATTAAACATACTATAGACGCATGTTAGGGCTTTAGCATTGAATTGACGTTTATTTTAGTACAACGTGGCCTTAAACACACGTACGACCGTAAAGCGATAAAAACTAATTGATTTAAAAGCATTATTTATGTATATAACTCCTTTTCTAAGCAATTTATCTGTTCCTAATCGTCACTAAATAATAGCATTACAATTACTTGCATATGACTATTTCTCAGTCCACTTTTTACTAAAACTAAGCCTAATGCAAACTTAGAACTGCTGACGACACATGCTTACCACTAAACAACAAACAAACCTATTGACTAACGTCACTTGCGGACCTTCAGAAGCATTTAAACTGGGGTCAAAACAAATTTTTTTTTTTTGAAAATAAGATGATTGAAAAACAATGCAGATAAGAGCTTAATAAATGACGAAACTTGTTTGGCAACCAGAATTAAAAAATACATTAAGATTAAACTGCGTGACTGACGCAAAAATTTGTTTTCTTTTTCCAGCTGATAGCGAATTGCAGTAAAACCGCAAATAAACGCTTACCATTATGTATTAAATCCGCGTATTTTCAAATGTTAGGCAATTATTGCGAAAGCACACACGAGCAATAAATATGTTATCGAAATATAAGATGTTTTTATGTATTATTTTTAATTAGTATGATTATTTTTGCTGCTTCGCCGGTCACCAGTTGAAACGGTACAGAAAATGTCGCAACGAAAGATAAGACGCCCAAGAGTTCGACGAAGGTGCTGTTGTTAGTAGAAATTGTTTTACAAATGAGAAGTGGCAAATTGGAATTTCGTCGGGCTTAATAAATTCGGTTTAAACAGCTTTTTTCACCGCCACACAAACACACATACACAACACGCTCCCTCGCTCACTGCCCTCTTCAAAAGCACGACCCGCAGCAACAGCCACAACGACAACGACGCGAGTTCAAGGGCTATGCGGCGACAATTTGTTATCTCTGAAGTACCACAATGAATATTTTATTTTCGATATTCTTATTTCTTGTTTTCCTTCAGACAGCACTTCCGTTGCGCGATCTTTAGTCTTCAACTATACAAATGTATTTGCATGAGTTTGCCGCAAATGTTTTATATTTGGAGTAAAACTTTATTTTCTCTTTTTGTGTATGTTTTCTTCAATTTGCTGCAGCCGACTGATTGACAATTGTGAAAGCTCTAGAAGTGGCTGTCAAAAATTTGATGCTTGAATCGCAGTTTACCTCATTGAAACCCCGAATTTATCGAAGGCAGGAAGAGGATGTGCTGAATGCTGAATTAAGGAAACGAGTGGAGCAACGAATGAAGAAAACGTAGCTCAAAGTAAATACTACTGAGAATTTTGAAAACAAGTAAAATTAAGCAACGTATTTGGATTCAGCGCACATCTGAATCAGCGTTGTCGTTTTGGTCCAATTGGACCAAAATTGGTAGTTTTATTTTCCTTTGGTAGTTTGGTTGGTTTGTTGAAGCTCTTGGTAGGCAAAAATTTTTTGAGAATACAACCGAATTGGACATTAAAATTTGTTTCCTAAGGAATGCATATTACATCGCTTAATTATGAAAATCTGGAAGAACAAATTCGACTCAAATCGCTGAGCTATGGGAAACCATGCAAGAGAAGAAACAATAGCTAATTTGCGAGCTAGAAAGTTTTCGCTAACAGTTGATGAAACAATCGACGTATCAATAAAGAAATGTTTGGTGCTTGTTGCAAAATATGTCGACAACTCCAGCGAATTTCACAACCGCTTTTTTGCATTGTTAGAGCTTGGGAAATCAGATGCGATGTCAATTTTTAATGTTATTAAAGACTTTTAATTCTAAAAATATTCTGTTAAAAATTTGATCGGACTACCAGCAGATGGTGCAGTGTAATGGTAGGCAATATAGGAGGACTGAAGGCAATGTAGAAAACGGAGACTGATATTTTTCTCAAAACATACGCACGTCACTCATTACAATTGTGTCGCAATTACGCTTGCATAAAACTACCAAGCAGTATTGAAGTTTTATGCCGCAATGTTTATTCTTTCTTTTCACATAGCCCTAAAGGGATCTACAAATTTAGAGAATTTCAGGATTATTTTTCAGTGAACAATAGGAATGTTTGAGGATATATTTTATTTCAAATTTTCTCGAAGTCAATGGAACTCGATCCACAGAGGTAGCAAACATATTGAACTTAAAAATTAAAGCCCATATTTTGTTTTTGTCTTACATATTTTTTTATTTAAACGCGCGAATTCGTTTTGTTTTAACTTAAAGTTGGGTATGAGTGGTTAAAAAACTTTAGCACTGTAAGCAATATTATTTGGTATTTTAATTTATACCAACCCGTAAGTTCAATTAAATTCAGTTTTAACCCGACGAGAGTGTGGCCGGGTGTGGCATACCCACCCTCATACTAATATAGTTGTATTTTTTTATTAAATTATTCAAACGCTTTGTTATTTTGAATAGCTGGAATAAAAGATTTGTAGTAGAAGGGAGTTGCGTGATATTTATGCGACCCGAGTTAAAAGTATGCCAACGGCTTCAAAATGTTGATGAAGTTTATATTAAGTTTTTTTATGACCTATACTATTCTTGACGGTATGCTCTTTAAGGGTCTGTAAGTTTTTTCCACAAATTACTGATCCTTTATGCTTTTGTGACTTTTTTGAAAGTAACAATATTTATTTTAAATTAATTTAAATTTTACCCGATGTAACTAAACATATTTTATTTAATGCTAACAGCAAGGTAGGTATATACGTTTTAGAGCATATTTTATATGCGGGTATGTCATACCCTGCCACATACTCTTTGTAACATTTTGTTACCACACTCCCGCCGGGTTAATGATGACAAATTGTTTGGTAGTTTGGAGACTGATTTGGTAGGCTTTTTGGTATCTAAAAATATTTACAAGTGGCAACACTGATCTGAATTCGCTAGATTAACGTCGAATTTACATACATTTGCGCTACGTACATACATACATAAGTAAAAGGATAGATAAAAAGAAAGCAAATAAAATGTGCATATAAATAATATGCAAAATAGATTGTAATGCAAATAACTAAAAAATAAATCACAAAATACATATGTACGTGAAACAGACACCTACTATTATTTGCTAAAAAAAAATATACGCAATTCGGTGTTGAGTTTCCGCTTAGCTTTTTTGACAACAAAAAATGAGCAAGTCAGCAGCAGCAGACTGACGTCAACGGGTGAGCCCAGACAATAAGCATTGGAGTTGCGAATACAAATGTGCCATCTATTCTTATGTACATATATATGTATATATGCGTATATTTATGTTAATGTACTTAATAGTTAATCACATATTTACTAGGTACACAAATGTACACATGTAAGCTCCACAAAATAGTTTTGTGTACCTATGCGGATAATATTAGTTGCGACAATTAAAGCATAATAAACTTAGAAACTTCTATGTACCTAGCACAAAAGTCCAGAAAATTTACGAATTTACATACGATCGGCCAAAGAGTGACTTCAAAACAAAATCAGTAAATGGCTGTAAAAGATACTTCAATACATGCGATAGTCGAGCCTTAAGTGTGCAAGTCTTCTGGAAACGTCAAACGAATTTTAAAACCCAAAAATATACATATGACATAGCTCACATGGAAAGCATGTTTCAGTCATACTACATACATTTTATGTGAGCTCCTTCAAATATTTTTGTGTTACGAATTCTTTTGACGTATGTATGTTTGCCTGATACATGCATGCCTTTTATGTGCCGAGTTCTTAAGTAAAAGGAACGATACAGACTCACATATATCTGGCCAAACTACTGTCACTCCAGTAAACATCTCATAAAATTCCGGGGAACTTGTATGCTGTTACAACAACAACAAAACAACTCCCTAAACGCTAAAAAAAATAATAAAATTCCACTCAGGCCAATAAAAATAGTCAGCATTTATTATGAAAACAATAAAAAGTGCAGACTCGTCATTTCAAACGCATCCAAAACACCTGGAACTACAATAAAAAAAACGATTTCGGTATTCACAGAAGTGGCGTTCAACTTAAAAAAAAAATGGTTAAACTGCCAAATAACACAAAATTGCTCACAAAGGAAGAAAGAAACACCAAAAAGTACGAGAACGATTTTTTTTTTGTAAAAGCTGGTTATTCTGTAGGGGCGCGACACTTTGACCAGGTTCGGCAATTTTGCTTTTTTTTTATTTAAAGTTTAAATAAATTTATTTTTTCTAATAAAAGCCTAGCTCATTATATAACAAACATCATATAAATTCACATTTCAAGCTTGTACAAATATTGGAAAAACTTAACAAAATTTCACCGAAACTTCAAACTTTTTAAACAGAATTTTTAGAAAAAATTTTATTATGCAGTTTTATAGCCCATTAAATTTTAGTACAATAAAGTGAATAGTTTTTTTTTTGCTGACGGAATTGCACATTATTTTCCATATAAAAAAATTTCGAACATACTTTGTGTAGAAGGAAATACGTACCATCGTCAGCAAAAAAAAAAAATATCAAAATCCAACCCTGTCGTGGAATCCGACGTACTCTGTATCGGATTTGAATCCGACAATCCATTATCGATTTTTATGTTCGAATCCAAATTGTGCCGGTGTCGCAAAATACGAGTTTGTCAGTTTTGTTATCGGAATAGTAAAAACAATGCGGTTAACGCTAACGTTCCTGCTCATTTGTGTTATTTATTTGAAGTATCAGCATTTTGCTCAACGGCAATTTTGTTACAAGTACAAATTTACCCAGTAAAAATGCGCAACTTCACCTACAAATCAGTAATTGGAACGAACTTTCGTGATTTGTTACAAACTATCGTGAAATAAAACAGACTTAGGGCCGTTTTCACCATCTCTGGTTAACGCTAATTGCAGGTTAAACATCGTTATCGACGTTATCGACTCCCTGTTAAATCTTATGTAGTCGATCACGTCGATAACGATGT